>PITA01035224.1:0-10741 GCA_004023965.1 Spilogale gracilis
CCCAACACACACACACACACACTCTGCGTCCTTCAGCTCAGCTGGACTCAGAAGTAAGGTGGGGTCTAGAAGGGAGGTTTGGCTGAGTAGGTATGGAGCCCAGGCATTTAGAGGGACCCTGAGGTCACTGAGGTCTCAACTCCCACCCTTGAGTTGGAAGAGATATCATGAAGGCCCTTGAATTCTTCCATCCCCCTCTCCTGCCTCTGTTGCCATCTGAGAATTGGGAGCAATACCTCATTTACGCATTTAAAAGCACTATGCAAATGCTCAAGTAAACATTATTGTTGGCAAGGAGACCCCACCGGCCAGGCCAGGGAGGGGACTGTGTTGCCCACGTTCACATGAACCCATTTGCAAGGGAGCCACAGGGCAGGACCAGAACTGCCATCTCACTCTGTCTATACTATCCTCCTGTATATACCCACCCATGTGTATCCTGAGGGCTGAGGACATTCCTACTTTTCTCCCCAACTATACTCCAGGGTGACCAAAGAGGCTCTACTCCCCTAGCACTGGCTGGGGAAGGGGGGCGGGCTTCCACCACCTTGCTTTGATGCCAGTGGAGACAGGGCCCCAAAAGAATGAACACCAAAACACCAGGAGACTCTGGGTCTAGAGTTTGTGAGTTGTTTTAACACACACACACACACACACACACAACCAACTTGATAGGCTTTTTAAGATGTTCAAAATAGGGCTTCTTTTCTCAGAATTAGATGATTGGGATATTTTATAGCAGAAAATACACAAAAATCCAATTCAGCCCCAAGAAGAGTCCATTTAATCACTCATGGCAGCCATTCTGCTACTGCACCACTCCAGCCCCGGGTTGGCCTGAAAAACGCCCTCCCACCCCAGAAAGGAGACCTGACCTTCTGAAACCTCCTTCAGAGCTCAGCAAAATTGCCACCAGACACGCAAGCTGATGGAGAATTGTCATTTGGATTGTGCTTCTGCGCTGAGTCTGCCTGCTCCATGGGCTCACCAGGAAACAACAGAATTCCCCAAGACCTGGTAAAAAGAGCCCCAAAGGCAGTGGGTCCGCAAGGCTTCATTGGAAGTGAGTTTACGACTATGGCGGAAACAATAGATCTGTATCCACAGAACGGGGCTGCCAAGACACTGCACCAGAGGTCTACTAGTCCGTCTTCCTGGCTCCCCTGCAGCAGGGAAATCTACCAGTAATATACCATCCTGCGGCCAGAAAGACAAGCCCCAAGGTGCTGGTTCCCTACCTTACTGTCCCCACACACCGTTGTGTGCCCAGTGACACGTGCTTCAGTCCCAGCTTCTAACCGGGTAACAAACAAACCGTGCACACTGCAATCGCCAGACTGAGTGCAAGCTCTCCTTATGACACATTAATACCCTCTGATTAATTCCAAGGCTTCCAGCAGGAGCGGATCCCAGAGGGGCAGGAGAATCACATATTCCAAATTAGTCTGGCCCCAAATGCCCTCCCCAGCCACCTATAAATATCTATATCTCCCAGAGCCCCTGTGAGAAACCCATGATTGGTTCCCAGGGTCTGTGGCCGACTGCTCCCCGCCCATCCCTGGACCTTAGGAAAAGCCGGATCACCCAGGCAAGGGGCTCATGCTCCAGAAAAAGCCAACAGAGGACTCATAAGTACCTTTGGTTGTAGAGGACTAAACCCCATCACTTGGCTTCGGTTAAGATTACTGGAAGGAAAGCCCGAGTGATTTTTGTTTGTTCATTTGTATTTATTTGAGGAAGAAGCAAGAGTGGTGAGAAGCTTTTGAACAGAATCACACTAGATTATTTAACCATTACAAGTCCTCCGTCTTTGTGTCGCCTAGAACCAGCTCGAAGCCCTCAACACCGGATCCTCATCTCCTGTTGCCAGATGGCCGCAATGTTTCCGTTTGTGTCTGAGCAAGACAGGGATCCTAGGAGCTCCTGGGGGGCAGCCACAAGGTCTCAGGCAGCTCCCAATGCCCAGCAAGGAAAATTTCTCCTATGAAAACAGCCTCTGCTGATACGGGAGTTAAGAGCTAGCTGGCTTCCTGTCCTTCATAATGCACCCACACCCGAACGACCCCCTGGGGGAGCCCCAAGCCTGCTCGAGAACCAAAAGCACCGGTGAACAGAGCCACCTTCCGTGCCACTACGACAGAGCCAGAGCACCCGATCAGAGGGGTGTTCCAGTGCAGCCCCACCCTAGGCCTTAGGCCCTGATCGGGGCCCACCAGGGTTGGGACTGCACTAGCCGGGGTGACTGAGCCTTTTTCCTGCAGGCGCCCCAGGCACACACAGCCTGCACCATCCGAATATAGCCGCCCCAAAGTTAGGAGCCTTATGAAACACCCACAGAACCAGGGTTGATGGGAGCAGCCTGGGGACTAGGTCCAGCTAGGTGTTTTTGCCGAGATGGAAATGGAAAGGGCTCTAGAAGTCACAGAGACACGGATCCCAAATTCCCAGCTCTGGGTTCGTCCTCCCCTCACCTCGTCGTAGACTGGACTGTCCTCTGTCTTAAGCCTCCCCCATCCCAGGCCAGAACCCAAGGTCTTCCCGGACATTGTTTCCACAGACTGTTCCCCCAACACTCACCTGGGGCATATTTAGAGAAACTGGCCCCTCTGAATAGGATCTCCACTCCGCCAGAGAGGGGCGGGAAACAAGGTCCAAGCTGCGAACGGAGGTCTTTGCTTCCCCCTCTCTCGCTGAGAAACCAGTAGTTAGGCCACGGTGTGGTCCTGGGCAGTCTGCCGCGCCCAAAGCGAGTTTCCAGGAAAGATGGGGGTGGAGAGAAAGAGGGAGGGCGAGAGGGAGGGAGAGAGAGAAATGGGGGTCAATGGCAGGGAATTACCTCCTGTCCTCACCAACCAGCCCAGGGAATTGCAACCGCCTTTCTGCCCCCATCCTGCAGGTGTTTGAAGCTTCCCCCCAATCCCCCTTAAAAAAGAACCCTACACCAGACCAATCAGGAATAACTATTTACTCCGACAACGAGCTTAAGGTCTGCGATCACCGAAACAATTTCAGGCCCTCTGATGGGGAATTCTGGTTCAGTGTGGATGAGTTTGTTTTTTAAGCACTGACGTGTCTATGCGGTTGGCTTGGAAACCCGGGTTAGGCTGGAGCAGCGGCCACAACGCCTAGCACGGCTGGGTGGGGAAATGTGTGTTGGAAAAGGGGAATCTGGTTTTCAGACCCTGATCTGTAAGGCAGAAACTCCAAGTCCCCCATTCTCTTCATGCCCACCTTTAGCCCAAAGTGAAAGCAGAACCCAATTCCAAAGGCTACTTTCCCATAGGAACCAAGTCAGAACAGCACAAATCCAAGAGGATGGGGGAGGGTAGATATCTGATATATCCAGGACCCCACATTTCTTCCTACTGATGTTAGAAAGAAAGGAAGGAAAGAAGGAAGGAAGGAAGGAAAGAAGGAAGGAAGGAAGGAAGGAAGGAAGGAAGGAAGGAAGAAAGAAAGGAAGGAAGGAGGAAAAGGGGGGAAAAGGAAGAAAAGCCCCCGCCGCCATCCCTTCAACCATTCTCACACAATGATTTTAATTTTTCCAGTGTTCAGACTAGCAGAGTAGGGGAGAAGTCTAATAATTCCTTGCAGCAATAAACAAGGCAAGGGCAAGGAGGGTAAAATCGAATACTGCTTCCCAGTGTGTAAGATGAGGAGATCTGGGTTGCTTTTTTTTTCTTCCCTAAAGGGTTTTGTTTAATTTGTTTTGCCTAAATTGTCCAGTTTACGATTACACATTGAAATCCTGGATTAATTCCAAAGGACTCCTTTTTGTCCTGGCTTTGGTGGAAATATAGGAATAATTCTTCCCTGCGGTTTCAGTTCCACGCGGGAGATTTTCTTTCTCTTCTACCCAGATGGGGGGAGGGGTGGGAAGAAGGGAAAAACCACTCATTCCCATATCTTAGGTCTGGGTTAATTTTTGCTTTATGACAGCGTCTCTGTGCCGGTTCCTCTCTCCATTTTCTCTCCCTACCTCAAACCCAGCAACTTAAAAAAATCGAGCTGGCTGGGGGGAACCACACTGCTTTGTTACCTTTCCTAAGAAGCTAAAAGGTTGGACGAGTGCTTCGCTACTGAAAGATTTAAATATAATGATGATGACGATGATGATGGTGATGATGATGACATTAGTAACGACAATAAATGGCAAAACAAAATCCATTTTTTCGCAGCGAGGGCAGCACTGACCCCATCCCTCCACAAAGCCAGGCCCTGGTCACCCATGCAACGGATACCTGACCCACGCTGCAATGTCGCTCACCCGCGGAAGGGATGAACAAATGTTCTTTGGAGATTAACCCGAGGGTCCCCACCCCAGGCGCGAAACCTGGAGAATGCGCCCATTGTCTTTTCCAGGCGTCTCCCGCAGACCCCGCGGAGGTACCCTCGAAACTGACCAGAAATGGATGAAGTCTGGGTGCGGCGGAGACCGAAGCCGGCGGCGACCGAAGCCGGCGGCTACCGACTTGGAGGCGCGGGCCTCGGCGAGCGCTGCTCAGCTTCGAGCCTGGAAGAACCTCCCACTCACTAACAAACCCCTCAAACACCGAGGCACCGACTGGCCTCTGGACTGAGCAGCCGCCGATCGGGCTCCGTCTGCCCATCCAAGCCAACACTGGCTTCCCAATACATCATAATTTGGAATAAAATGTGAAATCCCTCTCCCCGCCCCCTTGCCGCCTCCTCAACTTGCAGCTCCATCTCCAGCTCGCCCTCCCCTCCACCGCCCAGCAATCCGTAAATACACTTCGAAAGGACACAAGCACACAGGCATACAACTCAGTACGGACAGGACCACACACGGTCCAGCCCCACAGAAGGGAAGCAAAGTAAACACAATCCAACGCTGCCCTACAAGCCGACATGGTCAGGCCCGCACCCTGGCCAACACGATACAACGAAATCAGTCCAACGCAATCGCTCACGGACACACTTCTAACATCAGGATCACATACGCCCGACACAACAACGAAACCACCCAAATACAGTCGCAAAGGCCACACGACCCAACACGCAGAACCACATTCATGTCGAGAAGGAAAAACGAACATAATCGTATACAACGATGAAAACGCAGAAGGGCTCGAAGAATCCAAACCAACAGCCCAAAGAGTGCGGACACCATCACACTCGGACACACAACCCTTCCCCTGGTAGACCACACTCGGAAGAAGTCAGCACTGCCGACGGCTCACACACGCACTCACAATCCCACCGCATGCACACAACCACCAAGAAGAAATGAAAACCAACCACCGCCTCGCGCATTTCTGTATATTGCGTAAGGAAAAAGGGGAAGGAAGGAAGAGAGTCTCCGAGGCGGGAGGGGCGGCGGCGGCGAGCGGAGGGCGTCGGTGGAAAATGCCCCCCATCGAAAGAAGCACAGGGAAATGGAGCGAAGACCTCTTCTAGGAGCCGGGAAAAGAAGAAAGGAACTGATGGGGAATTTCGCGGGAGGCCGCAGGTTGCTTTCCCCTAGAAAAAGGCCAGAATGCTCACGTTTTGCTGCTACGGGGGGATGCGTGTGGCCATTTTGAGGCCTGGTCCTTGGAGCGGAGGCCCGCCCCCGCCCCCGTCCCCGTCCCCGTCCCGGTCCCCCGCCCGCGCGCCCGGGCTCCTCCAGCGACGCGCGCTAATCCCGCTCACGTTCTGGGCCTCGTTAGCATGGGCCGAGGCGCGCCGGGGCCGTGTGCGCCGCCGAGATAAGGCACTGCCGCGGGTCCGCTCGCCCCCGATAAGCGCCTCGGCCATTATGGGCCAAATGATTCATTTTAATTTGGCAATTTCACCGGAGGGAGTGGGGACTGGCTGTGCGGCTCTGGGACCGGCCCCTGAATGCGCCACGGAGAGAGTTGGGTGCGCAGTCTAGGACTCCGCGAGTCCAGCCTCATTCCTGATCCCGCAGCCTCTGGGAACCCGGGCACCCCGCAACGTCAGTCCCTGGGCCTTGCAGAAACCTTTCCTCAGCGGCCCTCACTCCAGAACTCCGTCCCTGCCTCTGACAGCCAAACCGTCACCACCACCACCCCAGCCTTCCCCCCGCCCCGCCCCCCGCTTTCGTTCTTTCTCCAGTGTCCTAGGCACCTGCATTTCAATGGGTAGTTCCTCACCCTAGAAAGCTCCCCAGCTGCCTCCTTGCCCCCCTCAACCCTTTCAGCCCCGGCTCTTTTCTGCTCTAAAACGGAGCATGCTTGCCTCCAGGGTCATAGACTGAGCTCACATCCAGGGGCTCTGGGGAGGGACAACTGTTGTCAACAGAGCCATTTAAATGTCCCTTCTGGGGGCGCCTGGGTGGCTCAGTTGGTTAAGCGACTGCCTTCGGCTCAGGTCATGATCCCGGAGACCCGTGATCGAGTCCCACATCGGGCTCCCTGCTCGGTGGGAAGCCTGCTTCTCCCTCTCTCACTCCCCCTGCTTGTGTTCCCTCTCAGGCTGTGTTTCTCTGTCAAATAAATAAATAAAATCTTTAAAAAAAATAAAAAATAAAAAATAATAAATGTCCCTTCTGCAGGATTCCAGGCTGAGCCCCGAGCCTGGGAACGTCCCAACGCCCATTATATTTTTAACATTTTACTCTTGCTACTAAAGCACCTTCTATGCACTCTACAAATACAGATTCCTTTCCTTCTCATAAACAATCTTAAGAGGTTGGTGCTATTATTATTTTCCATTTAGAGATGGAGAAACTGTGGCAAGGGCAGTCAAAGAAACTTTACCAATGCGACAGATCTAGTAAGTGGTAGAACGTGGGTTTGAAGCAAATCTGGCTTCAGAGTCCTCTCTGGAGCCCAAGTGATGAAGAAGAGCAGCCAGAACTGCAGCTGGGAGGACAGATCTGGGCTCAACTCATCGCAGGAACCAAGATCTTACTGTGGGGTAGAAATCTGGGTTCAGTGAGGAGTGGGAGACAGGGGCTCAGCCCAGGGAAGGTACTTGCTCTCATTCTTTTCCGGTGGAGTGGAAATAGGGCAGGCTCAAATCTTGCAAGTCACTTGGCTCTGAATCTCCATTTCCTTGTCTGTAAAATGGGGAGATAATACTTACCTGATACTATGATCACAAAAAAAAAAAAAAAGGAGAAGAAAGAAAAGAAAAAAGTCAATGGTGAGGGGCCCTGGGTGGTGCAGTCTATTGAGTGATGGACTCTTAATTCCTCTGGCACAGGCTGTGATGTCAGGCTCTTGAGATGGAGTGCCATGTCTGGCTGTATACTCAGTGTGGAGTCTGCTTGAGATTCCCTCCCCCTCTCCCTCTGCCCCTCTCACTCATGTGTGCACGCTCTCTCTCTCTGTCTCTCTCTCAAATAAGTAAATAAATCTTTTTAAAAAAAAAAAAAAACAGTGGCAAGAATAATAATATATGGAAACTCACCCAGCCCAGAGCCCAGGACATTATATGCACATGCATGGGAATTGTGGTTATTGTTATAGGGAAGGAAATTAAGACACAGAGAGATGCAACTTGGCCAGGCTCACTCCAGGAAAAGCTGAGACCCAAACTCAAGTATCCAGTTCCCAGTCCACACGTGTACGCATCATGCCAGGATGCTTGGTCCTCCCAGCAGCTCTAGTTCGGAGCCTGAGGACTAGGGAAAAACCCTCTCCTGCTCCCAGACTGAGTCCCAATCAAGGATGGAACCCAAAGTATGGTCACAGTCTGAGTACTGGCCCCTCCTTGCCATCAGAGTGAGTCTCTGCGAAGATATGGTTAATTCAAGGTTGGCTGTCCCTTCAGCTCCTCTTGTGATCTCTGGTGGAAATCAGGGTGCCCAGTGGGTGGAGGTAACATCTACGAATCTCTTGGGAGAAGGGCCATCCATATTCTGCAGGAAAACGTTTAATTCCTGGACTTGCCACAAGGTGTCCCCTGGCCCAGCCACACCCGCCTTCCGCAGGGACCCTGAGGAGGGGTCTCTGGGATCTATTAGCCCCATCTCTTGCTCTCTCCATGCTCCCCATGGCTCCAGCCCTGCCTCACTTACTGGTATCAAACTAACCTTCCCTCGGTCCCTAACTACTGCTGCTCCTTTTGCCTTTCTGGCCCCGTCTTCTCACATCCATTTCTCAAGACTCAAACCTTTTGGTCACTTCTTCCCTGAAGCCTCCCTGCAGTGGGGTTGGCTTTCATCTCTCCCTCTTCTGGTCCCCGTTGCCTTTGCTGGCAGCGTCGCATCCCTTAACAGAAAGCGTGGGAGTCATGTAATTCGGAGTTGCACGCCCAGTGCTGTCTTCCTCGAGCAAGTCAGTTTACCTCTGAGTCCCTGCAAATAAGTGCTGGCCATTCCCTTCAGAAAGCCCAGCCAGGGAGCACTTCCCTGAGAAAATGATGCCTCGACCGAGATCTAAGAGTGGGATCCAGGGGCGCCTGGGTTATTCAGTCTTTAATAAGCATCTGCCTGCAGCTCAGGTCATGATCCCAGGGTCCTGGGATGGAGCCTTGCCTCGGCCCCCTGTTCACTCCCTCTCCCGTTCCCCCTGCCTGTGCGCATGCTCGCGCTCTCTCTCTCATCAAATAAATAATTAAAATATTTTTTTTAAAAAAAACCTTATTGTAAAAAAAAATAAGAGTGCAATCTGAGGGTGAACAGAAGAATGAACATCCAGAGCCTTCCACATGGGACAGTGGCTGAAGACCTTAATTTCATGCAAGGAACAGAAAAGAGTCTAGTGTGGTTGGAGCAAGCCTGCAGTCATTTTAAAGGATTTAGGGGAAATCATTTCGTTTATTTGGTTTGAGAGAGGACATAACGTCCTATATAAGATCAGATTTGCATTTCTGAAAAGCTCTTTGGCTGCAAGGTGGAGAAGGGGTGTGGGTAGGTGGGAGGTGGGAAGACTAGTTCCGACATCATCCAGTGGTCTAGTTGGAGGGTGGTGGGCCGAGGCTGATGAAGATGGCATGTATTTATTTATTTATTTTAAGATTTTATTTATTTGACAGAAAGAAACACAGCCAGAGAGGGAACATAAGCAGGGGGAGTGAGAGAGGGAGAAGCAGGCTTCTTGCCGAGCAGGAGCCCGATGTGGGACTCGATCCGGGGTCTCCAAGATCATGACCTGAGCCGAAGGCAGTCGCTTAACCAACTGAGCCACCGAGGCGCCCCAAGATGGCATGTATTTAGGATACAAAACTGGGTTTGTAAGAATATGGTTTGGGTGGGGGGAGAGGAATGAGAAATCCAGAAACTCTCTGGGTTTCTGGCTCTCTTTTGCCTAGATGCTGGTGTTATTCCTGGAGATGGGGGCCTGGAGGTGGAGGGGCAGAGGGACAGTGTCTGCATTTGGTTTTGAATTCCTCGACTTTAAGTGTTGGAGGCATCTACAGGCTGTCCAATTCTCTTATAAGGCATTAAATAATCCCACCAGGTTGTAGGGAAGGAATAAGGGACAGGGGGCAAGGTTTTTGTGAGCCAGCCCCACGACAGAGACTGTGCCCAGGCTCCAGATTGTGACAGTCCGGGCAGCTCTATCCGGGACCTGTCCCCCACCCCCACCCCAGCCTGGAGCTGGGGGCTCGTGATGTCTACACCCTCCCCCTAAGCCCTGTTTCCGATGGTCGGTGGAAAAACGGAAACTGCGCGCTGTGCCGGGCGTCGCCCAAAATAGCATCTGGTGCCTGTCGGTCAGCGGGCTGTCCGAGCGTCCAGGAACGAGTGACGTGGCCCATGGCCCCGCCAGGAAATGCCACCCCTCCTCCGCCCGCCCCAAGCGGGGGCCTTGGGCAGGCAGGAAACCCAGAGCGCCTGGGAGGGAGGGGGGTGGCGCTGGAGGGAGGAGGGGAGGTTGGGACCCAGACCGGTCAGTCTAGAGTCTGGTCCTGGAGGGGAGCAGCCTGGAGGGGACAGCCTCACCAAGTTTGGTGACTGCAGCTGTGGTGGCCACTCTCTGACCTGTCCCCCACCTCCATCCCTACCCCTACCAAAGGCTGGGGTCTTCCTAAACCCCAAATTTGAGGCTTTAATGTTTTCAAGTGTTTCCTCCTACCGGGTCCTGGATTCTAACAGATCTCTGAGTTCTGTCCCCCTGGCCTAGTGGGGTGGGACCATGTAGCAAGTATTGTCCTAAGCACTTCAAGAGTATTAATTCAGCTAATCCTTACAACCCAGAGAAGTAGGAGATGCCATTACCTCCATTCTGTAGGTAGTCAACTGAGGCACAGAGAGGTTGAGCAATTTGCAGAGCCACATTTTAATGATTAAAAACTCCAACTGGAGGAGGTGTCATGGTTTCCCCCTTCCACTTCCATGTGGTCTCCATTCTTTGAGAGAAGCCTCACCCTGCCTGCAGGGAGGCCTGAGACACAATTCCAGCCTGAACTGTGGGAGAGAGGCCTGTCTGTGCTGCCAACTCTGAGGGCGTCACTCTGATTCCACATTTCTCTAAGCAGACCATCAGTATCACCTGAGAACTTGTTAGAAAAGCAAATTCCCAGGGTGCCTAGTTGGCTTAATCGCTAGGCATCTGCCTTTGGCTCAGGTCATGATCCCAGGGTCCTGTGATCAAGCCCCACATTGGGCTTCCTGCTCCACGGGAAGCCTGCTTCTCCCTCTCTTACTCCCTCTGCTTGTGTTCCCTCTCTCAATGTCTCTATCTCTGTCAAATAAATAAAATCTTAAAAAAAAGGAAGGAAGGAAAGGAAGGAAGGGAGGGATGGGAGGGAAGGGAAGGAGGGGAGAGAAGAGAGGGAGGGGAGGGAGGAAGGGAGAGACGGAGACGGAGAGGGAGAGGGAGAGGGA
>PITA01035225.1:0-10729 GCA_004023965.1 Spilogale gracilis
TATCATTCTTCCACAGTTCCTTTGTAGAGACTTTCCCCCATCATTTCTTACCACATTCTTACTATAGGAGGAAGTTTCCCCATTCTGACATACTGGCACACGCTTTGTCCTACATTGTCAGAGAAATGTGGTCCTCACCTGAAACAATCACACAGCTCTAGAATTTAAATTCTGAGGGGAGAAATTCTTTTTCTGCTTTGTTCTTTTTTGTGTTCTTAGGGTATATCTCAGAAATATGCATGACCCTGATGTTAGTGAGGTTGTAATCAAGTGGAGAGAAGCCAGAGTTAATGTATAAAATGCTAGGGGACAGTACAAGGCAAATACTGATATCTGGTTGGTATTATATGGGTAACAAGATCTTAGGAGGAAAACTCCTCTGTTTTCTTCATATAAATGAATAATGGAAGTGACTTATTCAGAGAACCATGAAGAGAAGAGCTTGACATAGGAATAGTACATGGAGAGAGCAGAATACAAAGAGAGAAAACAAACTCTGATGAAGAATTAGGGCAATCAAGATAAGTAATTAACCAAACAAATTTAGATTGAGGTTGATTGACAACAGGGATTCATTACACTATAAATGATGGGAAAATCTTATAAGGCAATAGTTTGAAGAAAGAAGCTTTTTGAGAAGCTGCCTCTGGATTTGCAAGAAAAAAAAATAAAGTTTACTCTAGTAACTAAAAGATTAAACAAATTATGAACATGTTTTCAAAGGAGGATTCTAGAAGTTGTTCGTGGATTTTTTTTAAAAGTGGGAAAAGAGTTACTTTACGACTCCTTCTCACTCCACACCTTCTCTCTGTGGCAACAAATCCTAACTCAGCTTCCACTTCTTCTGTAAGACTTTACTGATCAATCCAGTGGGAATTTTTTCTACCCATTTAGGATTCTATATTTAGATTGATGATAAAGATAAATTCCATAAATGCAAATAAGTTAAAATCAAAACATAACCTATAAAGTTTGTTTGGAAATGGGCATTTGCTTTACTCTCCAGGTCTCAAAGGATATATTTTATTATTCCCATTCAGTGTTTCTGTAATGTTTAAAAAAATTAGGTCTCTCAGGCTATACTCCATGTCAATGCCAAGTAAATCCCCTCAGAATTATTTAAATGTTTAAATCTTTTTGTATCAATGACATAAATATCACCACTGATCTGTCTGTAAAAATATTTTCCTCAACATTCAGAAGGATAGAGTTTTATTTCTGGATCTACTTTAAAAATCAGCACCAGACAACCTTTTTATAAAAGCTAGTAACAGGAAAACCTAGGTGAGTGAGTATTTAAAAACTTTTTTTTTTCTGGAAATATTTACCTCCAGAAACATTTCTTTAAATTCTTTCAGATTTTTGGTTGCAATCTTTTAAGTTCTTTTAAGTCTTTCCTTGAATGTAAATTCTATTGTGCAAGAATTATACAAATGGCTATAACTCATTTGCATCACTTCTCAATTTAAGAGAAGCCTAAATTTACCAAAAATAAATAAGTAAAGGTGTACTTTTAAGAAAACATTAACAGTATTTTTGAAACTTTTTTAAGTAATGTGGTTTGAATATAACATACAACTTAACAGATGAAACAGATTATTAGTCTCCATAATGAAATAGTGTTTAAACTATTTGTGTTAGACACTCCGTATATATTAAATAAATTGTATGAGAAAGGAATATATAGTTAACCCTTGAACAATGTGGATACTAAGGATGCTGACCCCATGTATAATTGAAAATCCACATATAACCTTTGACCCCCAAATATTAACTACTAATAGTTGTAGTTAACCAGAACTATTCACTGGTAGCCTTTTTGACAATATACACAGTTGATTAGCACATATTTTGTATGTTATACTGTATTCTTACAATAAAGTTAGCTAGAGAAAAGAAAATGCTCCTAGGAAATCATAAGGAAGGGAAAACACATTTACAGTATGGAAAAAAAATCTAGTTTAAGTGGACCTGCACAGTTCAAGCCTGTGTTGTTCAAAGATCAGTTGTGATTTTAAACCATTCTTTTAAAATCTTGATATAATCTGAAGGAACTTCTAGTTTCTCTTTTGATTATCGGAGAAATAAAAATATCAGTGTAAAACTTACTTCTGTCTGACTGATTATATAGGAAAACTGAAGGAAATCTCACTATTTTATGTAACTTCAAGCTGGCAGGTGTAAGGCATACAAAAAAATTTATTCAAATTATATAGGTTTAAAATACTTCAGATTGCCAAGAGTAAGTCACTTAATGAAAAACTAATTCAAAATATAGAGACTTTAAATATTCATTTTAAAATATTGCTCCTAAAGGAATCAATCCAAAATAGTCTGAGATTTAAAAGTCAATAATATTTTCAGGAAGGCAAAAGAGAAGAAATCTTACATCTCTCTGAAATGCCTTTCTTCAGTTCCTGGAATACAAAGTGTGATTATAGTCAATGAATATCCAGAAAACTATCAATGTGGAAATGTCCAGAGGATCAGTTACTCTTCTAAGAAAGTATGTAGTACAGAGTGGTCATTTAGTAAATAGTAGATCAATGGACAAATGATTCTTGAATTAAATAAAATAAAGGGAGAGAGAAATAAAACATTCTTCACTAAATGGGAACTTTGTTAATAAGGAAAAATGTAAGGAATAGATCATTGAAGCTTTAAAAATATACTCAAAGTTTAATAAATTATAGAAGCTTAATATATCATGGAAACACTTTACACTGAAAAGAGTAAAACTTGACACCAAAGAGTCATTGCTTTACATAGAGACAAGTTTCCTTAAGAATACATTACCGCAAGGTGTGAATATATTCCCAAATGACTCAAGATACATGCAAGATTGTCATCAAATTATTATTACTTATAGCTGTGAATGCCATGATCACAGAGATAGAGCAGATACTTCCTCCAAACTTCCATTGTGATGTTATCCACAATAGTACTGTAAAGTGCAGAAAACGTTAATTAGATTCCTGATGATTATTGAGGGGTAATAAGTTATAAAACATAGCAGACCTAGAGCATGTCATTGAATTTATTTAACAAAAATTTGTATTCTGAACCCCTGGTGGCTTAGTTGGTTAAGCGACTGCCTTCGGCTCAAAACTTGATCTCAGAATCCTGGGATGGAGCCCCACATCAGGTTCCCTGCTCTACAGTGAGCCTGCTTCTCCCTCTCCCTCTGCCTGCCCCTCCCCCTGCTTCTACTCTCTCTCTATGTTTATCTCTCTCTCTCCCTGTCAAATAAATAAATAAAATCTTTAAAGAAATTTATATTCTTATTACAAAAGCAGAATTCATTACAGATAATTTGAAAGAGAGGAAAATATAAAGAAAAAAGTGACCTATAATTCCCATTGCACAGAGAAAACTAGCATTAACATTTTGACGTGTTTCTATGCTGCCTTTCATTTACATTCATAGTAAGTATTTATTTGGAAAATTGGGATTATTATGTATATGACATTATATTTTATTTCTCACATGTTTATTATGTCTATTTTATCATTATATTAAATGTTAAATAATTATGGCACAATACATCAGCAAACGGATGATTTATACTTACTTAATCATACTGAGCAAATGTTTACCATTTAGATGTTTTGAATTTTTCACTATTATAAATTACTTTAAAATTGACATCATTATAGCTAAGTCTTTATCTGAGGTTCTAATTCTTTCTGCAAGATTAGTAGTTACTGGTCACAGGGTATGAACAGTTTAGAGTTTCATTAACTTATTACCAAATTATTTTCCAATGGTTGTAGCAGTTTATACTTCTACTAGGCATGCATTTGAGTTCCCATTTCACTGTATTTTAGACAACACTATAAATTGTCATTTCTTTTTTAAAAAATTCTATTTTGATAAGCAAAGTAAACGACCTCATAACTTAAAATGATATCTCTCTGGTTAGTAGTGAAACAAATCATTTTTATTTTCTTTGAATTGTATTTCCTTTGAGATTTTTCTGTTCCTTTCCATTATTTTTTTTCTAGTGATTATTCCTAATGGTTTCTATAAGCTATTTCTAGAATAAAACTATAGAAGCATTATTATATTTACTGCAATAATTTGCCAGTTTGCAGTTGACACTTGATATTACTGATGATATTTTTGACATATAGTTAAATAATTAAATTTATCAATTTTTAACCCTTAAGTTTTCTTCAACTTCTTCTGGTAAGATTTAAATATCTTATGCATATATGAAAAATGTTACATTGCATGCATAAACAGTATTATAAATGACCTGGAAGATTTTACATAGAGCCTTTTTTTTTTTTTCTTTTCCTTCTTCCTCTCTTCCTGTCTGCTTCCATCCACATCACTTTCCCTTCCTAACCCCCAGGATTTTAAATACCTCAGATACAGCTCACTTTTTCCCAAAAAGCATTTTATTTTTAAATGTGTATTCTGTTATCATTGATGACAGTAAATTGATAAGAGTTTGCGAAAGAAAATAGTTTTTAAAATATTTCTATGGCAACAAAATACATATAACATATAATTTTAATCATATTTTAGTATATAGTTAGGGACACTGAGTACACATATTGTTTTGTTACCATCATCACTATGTGTAGAATTTTTCTACCATGCCAAAATGAAATTGCCTACATATTTAATATTAATGACCTATTTCCTCCCTCTTGCTGACATCATTCTACTTTGTCTCTATGAATTTGACTTTAATTCATGTCAATGGAATCATACAATATTTGTCCTTTTGTGTCTAGTTTATTTCATTAGCATGACATCATCAAGGTTCATCCATGTTTTAACATGTGCCATAATTACATTCTTTTTTAAAATTGGATAATATTTTATTTTATATACCAAGTTATATATATGTATACATATGTATATATACATATATAGTTAATATATATTAATATAATATATTATATAATATATAATATATATGTTATATATAAATATTTATATATATTATAAATATATAACATATATATATATATATATATATATATATATATATATATATATATAACTTTGTTCATACATTCATTCATCAGTGGACATTTGGGTTGTTCCCTGCTTTTACTATTGTGAAAAATGCTGCTTTGAATATGAGGTGTATGAAATAGCTTTCTCAACATCACTGTTAATCAGTACATATATAATCACTGAAATTGTTTGGAACACTGATGCTAATTGTTGACACTAAAATTATGAATCAGCCTAACTTCACCCATATAGAGAAGTTGTTTGCACTGAATATTCCTCTTAAGATTTAAAAAAAAAATCCCTGTGCATATAATCTGATGTTTTTTTCTTGAAATATGCTGGAAGAATGTTAAAAGAATAGCTACCTATGTAACAGCTTCAAGAGATTGACACTACCCCAGAATTGGCATGTACCATGTCCATATAACCTATGAAAGGCTTATATAATATGCTCCTTGTCCTTCTAACCCAGTTAGCTTAGCAATAAAATTGGGCATATTACAAATTATGACCTCATTTCCCCACAATTTTTTCTCAACAGAGAAGTCAGGAATGGCTGAAGAAAATCATACTATGAAAAATGAATTTTTCCTCATAGGATTTACAGAAAACCCAGAATTGAAGACCCTTCTGTTTATGGTGTTCTTTGCCATCTATCTGATAACCATCATGGGGAATCTTGGCCTGGTGATACTGATTTCAAAAGAGCATCATCTTCACACGCCAATGTACATCTTTCTGGGCAACTTGGCTATTGTGGATTCTTGCTGTGCCTGTGCCATTACTCCTAAGATGTTAGGAAACTTCTTTTCTAAGAACAGAATGGTTTCCTTCTATGAATGCATCGCACAATTTTATTTTCTTTGCACTGTTGAAACTGCAGACTGCTTTCTCCTGGCAGCAATGGCCTATGATCGCTATGTGGCCATATGCAGCCCACTGCAGTACCACACCCTGATGTCAAAGAAACTCTGCATTCAGATGACCACAGGGGCCTACATAGCTGGAAACCTCCATTCCATGATTCACACAGGGCTTCTGTTTAGGTTAGCTTTCTGCAGATCTAATCACATTAACCACTTCTATTGTGATATTCTTCCTTTATACAGACTCTCCTGCGTTGACCCTTATATCAATGAACTGGTACTATTTACCTTTTCAGGATCAATTCAAGTCTTCACCATAGGCAGTGTCTTAATATCTTACTCCTACATTCTTTTTACTATTTTCAAAATGAAATCCAAAGAAGGAAGGGTCAAAGCCTTTTCTACCTGTGCATCCCACTTTTTATCTGTTTCATTATTCTATGGATCTATTTTTTTCATGTACATTAGACCAAATTTGCTTGAAGAAGGTGATGGAGATATACCAGCTGCGATTTTGTTTACAATAGTAGTTCCCTTACTAAATCCTTTTATTTATAGCCTAAGAAATAAGGAAGTAATAACCTCCTTGAGAAATATTCTGGAGAAAAAAAGATATCATGAAAGTAGGAAACAAATGACATCTACCATAACTTAGTGACTTAAAATTTCACTTTCACTTCCAAGTGAAATTACACAAAGAAAATGCACAAATTATACATAAAATATGAAAATATATCATAATAAAATCAATTAAGGAAGCAATTCACACGGGAGAAAATACACAGGAAAGAGAAAACCATGCTAAATCATTATCGAAGTAACAAAAATCAAAAGCAAATTTACAATTCATTCAAGAAACAGCTTAGCATGTTGCCAAGCTCATGGACAGTGTCAGCATCAGGGATTGGGATTATCAGCTCCCAAAGGTAAACAATATCAGTTGCACACATAAAGGAGAATTCTGTTTAACATTTACAGTCAGTCCACCTTAATAGCATGGAGCATGAGCACTCCAGTTATGCTAAAAGACTGTAGGGACATGTGAACCTACAACCAATGAAATCACTCACAACCATGACAGACAATGTTTAAGCAAGTAGCTTTTGAAGAAGCAGTTTTAATAACATTGTGGGGGACACTATAGTTAGGATAGAGGTAGTAAGAAAATGAAGGTATCAGATAAAAGTGAGTATTATATTTCCTCAAGTTAAAGTTCCAATGGAGTTGAATAATTAAACACAGAATGTCAACTTCAAGAGTAGTTATCATCAGAATGAGTTATTTATTTCTATATGTACACTCATAAAGATGTTATAACACAAAGTTCCAGGCAAGTAGTCAAACTTCATGTAAGTTTTGAAGAGCCTCCATTGTCATTGAGCTACATTCAACTTCTCTATCCTCCTTCTTGAGAGGTGAGGAAAGGCTTCAACAATGAGGACAATACTATGGTCTGTCTTCGCTCAGGTCATGATCCAGAGTCCTAGGATCAAGCCGTGAATCAGGCTCCCTGCTTGGTGGGAAGCCTTCTCCCTCTGTCACTCCTCCTTCTAGTGTTCCCTCTCTAGCTGTGTTTCTCTCTGACAAATAAATAAATAAAATCTTTTAAAAATGGGAACAATACTGTATTATATACAGGCAATACTGTATTATAGACAGAAGCTTTATTTATACATGAAGCTATGATTGTTGAACTGTGGGTAGGACTTATCTACAATAATTCCTTATTTTATTTCTTTATTCTATTTCTTTTATTTCACCACTGAAAAACCTGAAGTTGTGGGATATAGGTATTTACATTGATCTTTACTAAAAAGATTTTATGTATTTATTTAACAGAGTGAAACACAGCTAGAGCGGGAACACAAGCATCCCATTGAGCAGGGAGCCCAATGCTAGGTTTGATCTTAGGGACTCCGGAATCATAACCTGAGCTGAAGGTAGATGCTTAACGACTGAGCCACTCAGGTCCCCCGAATTAAATTATTTTAATGTCAGAATGAAAGAATTACTTTTCATTTATTTATTCAACATAGACTTATTGAGACCTTGCTATGTGGAAGCTCTATTCTGGGACATATCAGTTACCAAAATACCAGCTTTTTCATCTTCTTAAATAATAAAACATTGTCATGATTTTAATGACTAACTTCTGGAACAGGGAGGACCCATATCAAAAATAAAAATTCTCCTTTCCATCTCTTCTTCTGATGCTCTGAGGTCACATCTAAATTCCCAAAAGACAATTGATGGGTTACAGCTCTGAACCAGGTTAGCCTGCCACTGAAGCTGACATCACATGGAAAATCAACAGGCTGAATCTCTTTAGAAAAAGTTGTGGGAACATAGATGAAGTATTTCCAATCCCCTAACTCATGAATATAACTTTATAATCACTTTTTTCCATTTGTAACTTCCAAAAATCTAATCTAGCTAATTCCATATAATTAGACATTTTAATATTTGAAATTGAGACATGTAAAGATTTTTCTTGGTTGTTTCTAATTTATTTTCTTAAAAGACTTTATTTTTATCTATTTTAGAGACAGAAAACAAAAGTGAGGGGAGGAGCAGAGGCAGAGAGGGAAACAATCTCAAGCAGTCTCCACACTGAGTTTGGAGCCCAAACTCAGGGCTCCATTCCATGACCCTGAGATCACAAGGGTCTAAACCTGGGTCTAAACCAAGAGTCAGAAGCTCAACTCTCTGAACCACCCAGGTATCCCTTGTTGTTTCTAATTTAAACCCCACCAATTTAAGATTTTCCCAATTCTACACCACCCTTCCTTGAGTGCATCTAAATGTATAGGTACTTGTCTGATATGGTATTAAAGACAGGTGTAATTTACAGATTGAGATTTGATGCTGCTGGCTGAGGTACCTGGGCTTCCCACTATCTGTAGCAACTTCTTACCAGACATGTCTGTGGAGGCAAGGGAATAGAAACAAAACTGAACCATTGGGACCTCATGGAGAGAAAAACGTTGCTCACAGCAAAGGAAACAATCAAGAAAACTAAATGGCAACTTCCGGAATGGGAAATGGTATTTGCAAATAACATATCTGATAAAGGGTTAGTACCCAAAATCTGTAAAGAACATATTAAACTCAACAATCAAAAAACAAAAACAACCAAGTTAAGAAATGGGCAGAAGGGAAGAATAGACATTTTTCTAAGGAAGACATACAGGCAACTAACGAACACATGGAAAATCATTCAACATTACTCACAGTTAAATAAATACAAATCGAAACTACCATGAGATATCACCTCACCCCAGTCAGGATAGCTAAAACTAACAAAGGAAGAAACATCAAATATTGGTGAGGATGTGGCTGATGGGAATGCAAACTGGTGCAGCCACCCTGGAAAACAGTATGGAGGTTTCTCAAAAAGTTAAAAATAGAACTACCCTATAATCCAGCAATTGCACTACAAGCTATTTAGTGCACCCAAATGATGCAAATATACCAATTCTAAGGGATACATGTACCCTGATATTTACAGCATCACCATCAATAACACCCAAATTATGGAAAAATCCCAAAATGATCATTGAATGAAAAGTGGATAAAGGAAAGATGAGCCACTTACATATATATATGTGTGTGTGTGTGTGTGTGTGTGTGTGTGTGTGTGGAATATATATGTCCAATAATATTATAATATGTAATATATTATATGGAATGGAACATTATATAGAATGTTATTATTACATTATATATGCAATGCGGAATGGAATTATTATTCTACTATATCTATATCTATATAATGGAATATTCTCAGCCACAAAAAAGAATGGAATCTTGACACTGGCAATGATGTAGATGAACTAGACTAAGTCAGAGAAAGACAAATATCATATGACTTCACTCATATGTGGGATTTAAGAAACAAAACAAATGAAGATGGGGGGGGAAGAGAGGGACGCAAACCACAAAAGAGACTCCTAACTATAGAGAACAAACTGAGGCTTAATAGAGGGGAGATGGGGAGTGATGGGCTACATGGATGATAGGTATTAAGGAGGACACTTTTGATGAACACAAGGTGTTGTATGTAAGTGACGAATCACTAAATTCTACCCCTGAAACTAATATTATTGTATCTTAACTAAATGGAATTTAAATCAAAGCCTTAAACCACAAAAAAAAACAAAATAAAAACAAAACAACACCTCCAAGAAAACAAATATCCCAAAATAATAAAATAAAATAAGATAAAGGAGCTCATTTTTAAGATTTAAAAAAAAGCCAATAGAATCTAAAACAGTTTTTCACAATCTGGGTTGTAGACTAGCTAGGTACAATCTTATTAGTCTATATAAAGTATGTGTGAACACCTCTGTACTCTAGGCCTTCTTTTCTTATTGTTTTTCTTTTCAAATAATGGTTCTTAAACTTTAGGTGACCTCGGAATCGCATGGGGGGTTTATGGAAACAAAGACTGATGGGTTCCATCTCTAGAGTTCCTTCTTCAGTAGTTTATGTTGTTTGGTTGGGACCATAGTAGATAACTACTCTTTTAAATAATGTTAGACCTGTCAAAATGCAGTTTCTGCATAACCTCTATTCCCTATTTAAATAGCACTATGCAAGTATTCTAAAGATTTCCACTGTCACTTCTTTTTTCAGAAACAGGTTTTTATTTAAAATTTATTATAATGGGATCGATGCAAAAACAGGGAGAGGTAGAGAACATGTGGGGGACACAGGAACATGAGGACATGGCTAGGGCTTCAGTTTCTGTTATGAGGAAAAGGGATGAAGGGAAAGGCCAAGTTGGAGCTGGGGTGGAATAAGTATGGGGGACACTGGCTGCATTCCCTCATCACCAGGAAGCACATCTAATCCTTGGATCCCCCTCTGTTTACTCTGGAACCCTAGAA
>PITA01035226.1:0-10728 GCA_004023965.1 Spilogale gracilis
CCTAGTCCAGGCTAACTAGTCCAGGCTGTCTAGTCCAGGCTAACTAGTCCAGGCTGTCTAGTCCAGGCTAACTAGCCAAGGCTAACTAGGTCAGGTTAACTAGCCCCGGCTAACTAGTCCAGGCTAACTAGGTAGGTTCAGGCAAACTAGCCCAGGCTGACCGGTTTGTAAATGGCTAAAGTAGGGTGTGACTCAATCTCTGTAAATGTGGAGACTGAGTTCACCTCATCCCACCACAAGGATTTTCATTTATTTCATCAGGAAAAGAGCCATTGACCAATAAGCTCTTTAAATTTAAAGATCATTAAAAAGAAATAAACTTCATCCTTTGGTTATAAAATGGGCGGCTGGAAGGGCTGACGAGGCTTCGTGTCACAGTTTCTCGGGCCGAGCAGTCCGACACGGAGGGCTCCTGTTCTCCACGCCGGCGATGCCCATCCTTGCCGGGCTCGTGAGAACTGATTCCCCGATTTCCAGGTCTGCAGCAGATCAGCTACTTTTGCAGAGAGAATCCCAGGGATCCTCAGGCCCCTCGTCCCGTCCCACTAGTAGTAGGGGGCACCTTCAGCCTCTCGTGCTGACCCGTGGGGACTGTCTCTCCGGCCATGTCCTCCCCTCCTTCCTGCTCTCCATGGGCACAGAGGGGTCACGACAGGCCTGCCATCCCCAAGGCCCCCAGAGATGGGCCCACAGGGTCTGCGGACCTCCCAGGACCCCCAGAGCCGGCTGCTGTGCTCCAGGTTTGCGGGGGGGCAGAGGCGCTCTGTGTGGGAGCTTGTGGGGTCTCCCCAAACCTTGCCACACCGTTCAGCTCTGTGGACCAAAGCACACATCTTGGAAGAACATGATTTCCTCCAGTTAGAAGACAGGGCTGGAGACTCGCCGCTGTGTGCAGCTTCTCGGAGGCTGAAACCAAAGCTCAGGCCTCACGTTTAGAAGACCCTCCTCCCGGCTTGCACGCCAGATCCACTTCCCGTGCGTGGAGACCCATTCCCTCCAGTGGTCCCTGGGTTGCCGACGGTCGGTGCCTCTCCGCCAGGCTCGCTGCTCCTGTCGCCCTGCCCCTGCTTCCGCTGTTTGCTGCCGAAGGGACACTCTACGTGGCTTGAAGCCATCCCACGGTCTCTGCAGAAGGACCGCACAAGAGCGGGACGGCGGACGTGGTGTCAGAGGAAACCGCCAGGGCGGGAGCCGCTGCCGACAGGACGGTCTCTACCAGCAGCTGGCTGGGCTCCTGGGAGTGGTCATCGTTCCCCAGGAAGGACGTAAGCCACTCCAGAAAGCCATAGTTTCCATGAACTGAGAATCGGGGGACTTTGGTGTACAGACTAAGTCATCCTCTGTGCTTGCCCGCCACCCAGGAGGCGCTCGGGGGCTAGCTGGGAATCCGTGTGCGTGAGAGGCCCCCGGCGGACCGGCTTCTAGCTCAGCCGACACTGGAGCTGCTCTGTGGGTTCTGGAAAGTCGCTCAGCATCGCACCCGGGGTGCCGGCCGGTGGAACAAGGGTGTTGAGCGCCCCGCCCTGCCCCCACCCTGAAACGTCCGGAGGCCCACATCCTACGGCGCCTTTTTCCAAATAAGGAAACTGAAGTTCACAGGCTTGCGAGCGGCTAGAAGTCACGCTGGGAGGAAGGGGAAAGCGTCTGAAACGATGCCCCCCACCTGAATCCGAGTCTCTTCTGCATCGCTGCTGCTTGGCCGCACCGCCGCGGGGCCCAGAGCAGCGCCTGCCCAGTCACCTGGTGCCAGGAAATGCCTGCTGGAATGCGGGCTGTGTGTCCCGGGACCAGGCGCGGAGGAAGGGCCAGCGCGGGAGCTCCTTTTACGCATCTGGAGGCTTTAGTGTCACAGCAAGACGTCACCCCTGCGAGCAGGAGGCCGCCACCACGGCCTCCCTGAAGGTGGCGTGAAGGTCAGGGCCGACACACGGAAATCGCGAAGACCCAAGATGGCTTTTGTGAGAGATGTCGTATCTGTAGCAAGGACAGCATCGTGCAGTGTGGCGATAACCAGCCAGGGCGACGTGGGCACAGCCTGTGCCGCTGCAGCTTGGGTGGCCAGGAGAGCTGAAATCTGATCTGGCATCACAGGCGCCTGGCACGGCAGGGTCTGGCCTAGACCTGGGAACGTGGGAAAGAGGGGGGCGCATTTGTCCCCATCACACAACTCCGACCCACGATGGTGCGCTCTGAGTACAAAATGCCCGTTTCCATCACGTTCTCCTCTTAAAACACATGTCATCCAAAAAAGGCAAGAGAACCGAAGCAGGAACTCAAGATAGTTTGAAAAGTAAAGAAATGACAGAGACTAGGATGATCAAAATATGCCAGTTGGGAGAAGGAAGGTGGGAGGCAAGGGTGGGAGCCGCAGGTGGGGATAGGCCACGGGGAGCCTGGCGGGCTGGCGGACGTTTCAGTGGGGGGTTGCGGGGCTGATTTGCAAGTCTGATAGGAGTATTTTAAGATTATACCATATTAGACAAGAGAGAGAAAAGACCTATTAGGAAGATGGAATCCTTTTATCTTTGAAATATTTTGATCTTGGTTCTTGGAGCTTCTAACATGAGAAGTTTTATTTCATTCATTCATTGTTGAAATTGGGTCAGACTTTAGGTGTTGATTGTGTCTTTCCGCGGTGGGCCTCGCTCGCCTGTTCAATCAGCCTCGTTCCTGCTGCGGCCCCTGGGCCGACCCCCCGGGCTGCCTCGGGCGGGATCCTGCCACCGCCGTGCCTCAGACGTCGCTCCCTCACTTACAAATGCGTTTGCTGCTTTCTCCGGGCACCGGGTGCGTCCCGGGCACTCTGCGCGCACAGACGCACCGATCCTCACGATGAACTTGCAGCTGGGCGCCAGCGCCACCCGGCTCTGCAGAGGGAATCGGAGGGTGAGCCCCTCGGAAGGCTGCCCAGGGTAGGGGGGCGAGCGGGGTCCTGAGCCCGGAGTCCTGGAGGTCTGCTCTCTGCTCCGGGGTTGGCAGGAGGAGTGATAGAACCCTCCGCAGCCCTGAGATGGCAGAGAAGACGCGAGCCCTGATGCTCACTGCTGCCTGCAGCACGTCTCTCAAACCCGAGATGTCTGACCGCCTCTAACTGAAGATTCTCCGTTAATGCCACCGAAACATCCCAACTAAATTTAAACAGTAATTTTCTAAAGAAAACAAATAGATTCCAAATACGTGCAATGAAACAAATTTAAATGATTTCTACTTAACCTAAAAACTCACACCATTTAAGGTCCTCAGGGAATTAAAAGCTAGAGACGGGCATTTTCAGTGGCAGAAACTGTTGTCATGACACAGAAGAGGAAAAAGCAGAAACAGCTCAGGGAGAATTCAAAGCTTTTCGTCATGGAGGGGTTACTCTGACCGGAAGGAAGGGAGAAAAGCCTGTCTCCCTCTGAAAGCCAGAATGAATCACAGTGACGGACACGCTCAGTGAAGAACCCTCAGCATGTGCTCAGTGTGGGGTGTGCGGCAGGGACAGGTCGCCCCGCCCTCCACCCAGAGGGCTTAGGGGGTCCTGACCACACACACGGGGCCTTGCTAAATCAGGACAACTAAGCTGAAGGTATCACACACTGAAGTTTAAACAAGCAAACACAGAAAATCCAACAGATAGAATTATATGCTTCCTTGAGCGTTAGGACATTTTGGAGAGGAGAGTTTACTCAAAGCTATTTGGCCCCCAAATGTCCCGACTGAAAAGCGTGAGGCTGTTCACCTTCTCAGTGTCGGTCTCTCTCAGGTGTAGGGGCGGAATGGGCCACAATGGGGGGACCACTGCACTTGCTCTCTGGACGAGGGGAGGTGACAGGCAGCCAAGTGGAGAGGGGAAGGGGGACCTACCACTCAGGGACTACAGATGCACCCCCAGAGTCCCGAGGGAGACAGAACCGTGCCCCAAATAAGCAGCATGGGCCTCGTCTCCTTCCACGAACATCCCAGGTCTTGAAAACATGTAAAATTCAGTTTTTGTTCTAAGAAGAGTTTTAAAAGTACTCGAGTGGCTATGAATGGACATAAATGGACAGCTGGCCTGTGCCGCTCCGTGCCAGCTCTAGGGTCCTTGGCGGTGACCTGGGGCCAAGAGGGTGTGTGTTCCCCTGCTATTCGCTCGGTCACCAGACGGCCCTGCTCCAGGTGACGGGCCCTGGGCCGGGCGGCGGAACAATGCCGGGTCCTTCTGCCCATGCCACCACGTTTGCTGCACCGCGTGTCATGGCGGGATCGGTGTCAGGGCCTGGAGTGGAGGCAGCCTGCGCCCCTCACCGAGCTGCGGCCGTCAGCTGCTCTGCCCCACGCAAGGGGACTTCCTAGCGCTCACGCCCATCGCCGCCTCCTTTCCCCCCAGGGTGGCAGAGTTTCCAAACCCACTCATTTGCGGGGAGCTCACGCAATCCCCTCCCTTCCCAAGAGGGAGACTGGAGCTCAGAGGAGGCCACCTGCTGCCCCGCTCAACAGCCTCTCTTCGGGTTCAGGGGCCCCTTTCATGCTTGTGTCGTACAAGCAAACGACTCCGACTCATTCATTCAGTCATTTACTGGATGGCTTGGCTCCCCCAGCGACGTGCAAACGCCCGTGTGTGCTGTTACCTGCCACGCTCTCCCAGAGCTTCCTTCTCATTCATGATGGGGGTGACCAAATGTCCACAGCGTGAGGCAGGGCAGCACGCCACGGGGCCTGGGCGGTGGAGTGCTGTGCCCAGGTGTGGGTCCGATGCTCTGTGACCGCGATCGTGGCTGGGCTCCAGCGGGCAGGAGGCCCAGGGGGGTCATCCCAAGGGAATGCACGTGTGTCACAAGGGGCACGTACTTTTTGTACCATGAACCATGCATATATTTTAAAATGGTTATTTTAGGACTCGAGAAGCCTGCTGTAGAGATCTCTGAAGCCTGGGTGTGTGTGTCTATGACTGGGGCCTCTCCTTCCTGGTACAGGCAAGACCCACGCGCTTCTGCTGCCCAAAGGGCGGCTCCCCAAAGTGCCCCAGCCTCCCTGCACGTCTGGCGGCGCTGGCAGCGACCCTGGGAGCCCGGGCGCACTTCCCTGCCGCAGCCGGGGGAGGGCCCTGCTCCGAAGCCAACACATGACTGGAAACACTCTTCATGCGGACGCTCGTTTTCACTCTTTCCCGACCTTCTACCCCTGCATCCCCTGAGCCTCAGCCTGACGGGTCCAGGGGTTCCCTCCGGAGAGAGGGAGCTGGCCCTCCCACCATGGCCCGCCTTCCCACATTGCTGGGATCCTGCTTCCGTCCCCAGGATCGGGGACTACCGTCACACGTCAGGGGTACAACTGTGACTTCTGAAATACCATTCAGTGCGAATGCAGCTCCAGGAGGGCTCTGCAGGGGTCAGCCACCGTCGGTGGTTCGACAGCCTCCCGCATTACCCCGTTCACAGGGGCGTTCCGTAGGGCGAGGAGGAGGGACGCTCCACTCTGGGCTCGGGGACATATTCGTGACAGGGATCCCGGATCCCGGAACCACACTCTTTGCTAGGAAGCCATCGGGTTCTCCCAAACCCCTCCCACTGAGCGTTGGAGCAGGTGCAGACCCGGAAACTGAGCTGTGGCCTGCTTTAGCAGGGGGAGAGGGCTGTCCTATGTTCTGTGTCTGCACTCACCCTGGAGAGTAATTTAGCCTGGAGGCTTTAAAGCCGTCCGTCCGGGGAAGACCTCTGCCCCTTGTCCCCAGGGCCCCAGAGACATGCAACTCTTCACACCCCACCTGGGCACCAGCTTGGCCCCTCAGACACAATCCCCTCCCTGCATGCCCCAGGGTCCGCTGGGGATCGCCCCTCCTGCACTGCCCGCTTTAGGAGAGGGCGGCCGCTGGGCACCGTGGGGGTCTCACGCCCGTGCTGCTGCCCTCGGCCTGTGTCCCAGTCCTCCTGTAGATCCTGCTGCTCCGCTGACAGGGCGCGCAGCACCCCCTGCCCCCGTCCCCCAGTCGGCCCTTCACAGGCATTGCTGCGTGGCCTCCAACCCAGCCTGCCGTTGAGACCTCCCGACCGCCCTCCCTGCCCTTCTGCCTCGCTGCAAAAGCTGCCTCCCTCCATGGGAAATGGAGGGACTGGAAGCACAGGTCAGCTGCTGTCACCGCTGAGCCAGGAGCCCCTCCTACTCAGAGTGGGCGCAGAGTCTGACCAGGCCCCATGAGCCCTTGTGGGATCGGCCTTCTGCGGCTGTTCTGCTCTCTGCTCCAGAACTTTCCTCTGGCTGCTCTTCCACTGACCTCCCTGCTGTCCTGTGTGACCTCCCAGGACCGTGCTCCTGCTCTCTCCCCAGGTGTCAGCACCAGAGAAGGGCGGGGACCTGGTTTGCTGGCACGCCGCGGGAGGCCGGAGCCGCGGTCCCACGCCATGGGGGTTTACACACAGATCACAGCAAGCAACATATGACCTTTGCCCGTTGTCCTTTTTTAAACCTTGGGTGAGAATCCTTGCATTATTATTTCTATAAAACAAACTCCATGCTTGTGGATTGCACCATCCCACTTTACAAAGCACCTTCACATCTTGGACCCACAGGGTGATCTCGACTCTGTGAGGGGTCCGCCTTGTCCCAGCTCACAAAGGAAGAGCACCACGGTGAGCTGTGCACACCTCCACCGTCTGGGGACCCCGGGGCCGGGGTGTTGCCATTGCTCTGTTTGTTCAACGGAAGCTACAGAAGACTCCCCCGCCCCTACCGCAGAAGCGCAGCTATTAAAATAAGAGTGCCCAACCCAGATGTTAAACAAAAAATCAGGCCTCAAGATCACAGGTGGATTGGAGCTGATAAGATCAGTAGAGAGATGAAGGACAAGTAATACTTCTTTTCCCTGCTTTTTCAGTTTCGGGGGGCTTCTATTTAAAAATTCCTTGTCTTGTTAAGAGCATATTTGTCCCCTCTTAGATCTTGTTCCAATAGAGGGTGATTTCATACCTCATGTATATTTTTATCCTAAGAGAATGAAAGCGAGTTATAAATATCACCAGTATGTGACCACAGAAGGCTGAGATGAAGAACACACCTCAGGGAAGGAGAAAAGCCATTGCCACACCGGCACGGGGACCCTAAGCAGAAAGGGCCCGCATCCAGGGCACGTGGCCCCATGACTTTGAGTATGAAAGCAGAGATGGAGAGCAGGGCTCGCTGTTGGCCCGGAGAATGAAGATTCGCTGGAACGAGCCGCCTGTCTGAGTCCCGGGTCGTGGAAAGTGCATGGTAATGACGTCTTCAGAAAGCAGACGGTAACAGTGATTGGAACAAGGGAAGGGCTGGGGCTCACCTCCGCGTAGCTAGCTCTTCTCTGTGGGCAGGCTAATCAATGGCATAAGCAAGCTTGAAAGAGAAATATTTAAGATACTAATGGGAAACAGGCTTCTAACAAGTTTAAAGCCCCAAGGATTAATAATACATATGCTAATTAGGAGCTGGTCTGCGCAGTCGCTAAAGAAGGTGGCCCGAGGGGCTCCCTGTGACAGCATCTGCTTCATCACATTGGAATTTCTGTACAAGTGTGAAAGTACTAAAGTTGAATATATTTTGAAAACACCATAACAGACTTTCTATTAACTTCTAGTGAATGCTTCTCTAAGGGTCCCGAACAGTGAGATCCAAACAGAATGTGGGTCCTCTATTATGAAAACTGTTACCCTGTGAAATTTATGTCATATTTAGTTTTCATCAGTCTGCTTATGGCATTAGATTTAAAAAAAAGAGGTCAGTATGTGAATATAAAAAGAACACCCCTCTTGCCTATGGCTTAATCATAAAACAAAAATGTTCTGTAGCCAGATGCTAAAAAAAATCATAAGCTTTTCAGTTGTAGGAAAAAAATATTCCTCTTTATTAGAATGTTCCGACATAGATGTAAGAACAATAGAAATGAAACCACTACGCGGTACGGTCCAGTACGGACATCCACGTGAGCCCTGTGACTGTTCACATTTGCATCAACGAGGTGACCACCACCGAAGGTCCGTTCCCCGGCCACAGGGGCACATGGGGCTCTGGCGGGACCATGGACCGTGTGGGTCTAGAACATTCCCTTCGCCCTGTGGAGTTCTGCCGGACAGCCCCAGCACACTCTTTTATAAAGCCAAATTACATTTTCATTTTGACTTTTAGAAAGTATTTGCACTGTACATTTTTTTCTTAAAAAAAGAAAACCAGGTCAGACTGAGGTCTCTCGTGTGTCTCTAGCGTTGCAGTGTTTGCTGGCCCTCTTTGAAGGCAGATGTCACATCTCTGTTCCTTAACTGCCAGTAGAGCAATCTAGTCAGCCCCGGGAGAACCTGGAGACTTCCAACATGCAGACGACAAAATGGGACTCCCTCGTGCCTTTCTATAAAACCACAGCCGAAGAACACACGAGCCGAGACGTGCTTCCCCTTGATCGGTCCCTCCCGGAAGATCACAGATCCCGGTTTGGAGCAAAGACTCGCACGGATGAGGCTGCGGGCTCTTCTGGCCCTGGTCTCACCTTGCCACCCCCCCGGCCCTTCAAACCTGTCTTTCCAAGCAAGCAAGCAAGAAACCCAAGAGAGTGTCTGTCTCTCCTGAAATTGCTGGGGAAAAATACCCTCCAAAATCCTTGTCAATAACTTCCCGAAGGGAAAATCTACTTTATTTCCAATTTTGTTCATTTTGCTCCAGGGAACGATAAATTACTGAAGTGTTTACTGAAACAAAACTTCAAATCTACAATGAACGGCCTATGTGACCTAATCCTTCTCAGCCAGGGGTTCCCCCGGAGAAGATGGCTTCTCATCCCACTCGGGGTCTGGGATTCTGGCCACGGTGTGAGGCTCCCGCGAGGTGTAAGGGGGTGTCCTCGCTCACGATCACCCCAGGGGCCCAGGGAAGAGAGGAAATAGGACCAAATTTCCAGCAACCACGAGAGGCCAAGTTCAAGTCGATACAACATCTGCAGAAGACTGAGCAGATCTGAGGCGCTTCACATAAGGCCCTGTGTCTGGCCCCCGCGCGGCCCCCCACGGCACAGCCAGCAGCGGGTCCACACCGCCGGGGCGACTAGTCACACACACACTACACGCACGGCACATGTGCATTATTTAAAATACCGTTACAATGGCAATATTAACGGTCGTAAGGAAGACAATCTTTCCTTTGTTTGCATGTGTGAAATATGCTGTGTGTCTATAAAGAGATGCGACCAGTCCAGGGGTAAAGATGCACTTGTTCAAAGGCTACTTTTTGAACGGTTTGTATTTCACCCTTGCTTAGATGACAAATTCCTCTTTGTTCAGAAACGGGGGAGCATTCAGTGCTTTCTGACGCCGATGAAAAGTTTCATCATTTCAAGATGGGGAAATACAATGCTAAGAAGAAATCATAGGAAGAAGTCTTCTCTGTGGCCTTATTCTAGACTTAAAATGCTCCCTAGGTTTATCAAAACAACACACATAAAAACCTCCACGCCTGTGTGATCACGTGGCCCGGCCCACCTCGTAGGAAGGATGCAGGGGTCCCCACCCTGTTGAACACACCGCACGCGGTGCCCAGGCCTCGCCACCGACGGGTGCCGCCCCTCCCTGCTGCCGTCACTCCTGTCGTCCGAGCCGGCCCTCTGCCCCACGCTTGCTTTGTCCCACGTCCGGGGCCACCGGACCCTGCCTGCTCGTCCCCTCGGGGCCAGCTCCAGGTGCCCTCCCCGCCTCCTCCCCCCCCACCACCCATGTCTCCTCCTTGCTCCCCTCCTACCCGGATGCTCTGCACGAAACGCTTTTCTTCTCTCTGTGTTCTGTCTTAAAAGACCGACTGAGTTCCTTGAGGGCACATGCTGATTACAGGTTTTCAATAAATGAATGAAGGGAATAGTTTGGCTCACGGTTTCCCTGAATACGTCAGTTTGTGCATCTGCCCGGAAGCTTAAGGAGTGTGCAGGTTGCCCCCTTCGGAAGGGCCGTGGGACGTGGGCACAGAAGTGTGGGCGGGCCAGCCTCAGCGTGTGCATGAAATGCCAAAGTGCAACACACACACACACACACACACACACACACACACACACACACACCCTATAGGGACACGCTAGTGAGAAAGGAGCATGGATCCCGAGGCTGTGGACCAGCTCCCTGCATGGCCTCACCCCGCACTGGCTCACCCAGCGGGGCCCTTCCCATCGTGACACAGGGATGCCTGACGTCCTCTGGAGCTAGAGGCCTGCTGACACCAGAGGGAAGTAAAGTTCGTATTTCCAGGATGTCATAAAAAGTAACGGATACAAAGTCATTCAGTAAATGTTCAATTAACTTGTACATCCTCCTCTGAATTCTGGTTACTCTTTTCACAAAATCCAACATTTTAAAAAGAACTGTGGGGTTCGTGTGTGTTGGTGTGGACAACACCTGCTGCACACCTGCTGTGCCTGCTCCCCGATGGCCCCCCGAAGGACCCTGCGGCCTGGGCGCTGGCACCCACTCCCGCCTGACTGCGGGCGGCTCTTCACTGTACTTTACAGAGGAAAATCAGTGTCTATGTGATCAAACTCCAGTCTGCACCTGCTGCCTTTCTTTGGGGACCCAAGACTGATTTTGCCTCTGAATTTCTCCTAACCTGCGGGGTGACTTAAACACACTAAGGACAAATAATAAAGAACAGACAGCCGACCGCGGGTCCCACACACGGCCACGCCCACACCGCGGGTCCCCCACACACGGCCACGCCCACACCGCGGGTCCCACACACACGGCCACGCCCACACCGCGGGTCCCACACACA
>PITA01035227.1:0-10725 GCA_004023965.1 Spilogale gracilis
AAAAAAAAAAAAATTAAAAAAAAAAAAAGTTCAAACGTCCAGTTATAAAATAAATAAGCCATTGAGATGTAAGCATGGCAAGGTATAGCATGGCAAATATAATAATACCGTACTGCTTTATTTGAAAGTTGTTAAGAGAAAGATCATAAAAGTTCTAAAAATAAGAAAAATTGTAACTATGTTTAATGATGGATGTTAACCAGACTTATTCTGGTGATCATTTTGCAATATATACAATTATCAAATCATTATGTTGCACACCTGAAACTAATATAATGTTACATGTCAATTATATTTCAATTAAAGAATACTATAAATGAGAACATCACACTGAAGCCAAAATTATATTGCTTAAAGCCAAAAAAAAACTAAACCTAAATCAGATTATCAAAATAGCCTATTCAATGAGAACTACTAGCTAACTGGAACTCATACAAAAATCCAAAAATACTTCTTATGGCCCGTCTCACTCATCTATTACAAATACTAAAATGACCTCCTGTCAATCTTTGCCTGTCAGATGAACTCTTAATTATATTTAAAAACCTAAATTAAAAAGTACATATTTGATAACATTTTTCTGAACGCTCCCAGAACAGGCGAGTCAATCACTCCTTTGTCCTTAGAGTACTTTGTGCTTCCTTCTTAACCACGTGGATTCAAACCTCAACTCTCTCACTGATTTCTGGGTAGTAACAGGTCATACTGCTTTCTTACTAAAAAGCAGAGAGAAAAATGGAACTTATCACCCAGAGTTGTTACATGAAATAATCACTAATAAGTGCTCGCCTGGGTCCCCAGAACATGAAAAGAGCAGCTCCGGAGAATTTACTCTGGCATCATTTATCATGTTCCGCCATCAAATTAGGAGCTCCTCCCGTGAAAGAGACTATCTTAATCACCTACGGATCCCCACTGTCTAGCAGGCGGCTGGGCGTGTTGATGGAGCTCCATACACATTTGTGGAAAGCACGAATGAGCGAGTGGGTCTAAGCAGGGTATCTGATGATCAGTGTCCACTGCCACAGATAAATTACAGCCCCAGTTCTTGGCAGATTCCAGGTGATGAACTGTCTGGGCTGGTTCACAGAGCCCCAGGTTCAGCCCCTGCTCGGCGAGCCTGCTGAGCCGTTGCTGCACATTGACTGTGTGTCAGACCGCTCTTCATCCCAATCGCCAGCTTAATCACCTCTGCTGGCTCCTTTCCTGCTTCTTGGGGAGTGAAAAGTTTCTGCTGCTAAAAGAACGATGGCCTGTGATCCCATCCTTCCCATTTGGGCAGTCTCCTATTATTGTCGATTCTCCCCTCGCTCTAACAAGTGGCTCCTGTTTCATCACAGAGCATTCTGTGCTCACATCTCCCTTTATCCCTGTGTGCAGTGGAACAGAGCAGAGAGAGTTCCTCCCTGCCCACATTGTGCTGACACTGAAAGAGACACAATCATCAGGCAGGAAGGAAAGATGGCTTTTGAATCAGAACAAATGCATCCCAGCTCAATTCTGTGCTTCATTTAATTAGGAATCAATTGGCTCTGGCCACCATGACTGAGATCTTCTTTTCATAATAAAAAAAAAAAAAAAAACCAGAATGAACGAACTGACTCTCTCTCTTTCTCTCTCTCATTATGTGAGAAGTGGAGAGAGACTAGGAAAACCTCAGTGGAGTTTGAAATTTAAAACAGCATCTTGCAGAAGGAGAATCGGGGCAAGCAAAAAGACATACAAAGTGACAGGATAAGTGAATTAATTCCAAGCCCCAAAATGTACTGAGTATCAAATATGTGCCAGGAACCATGCTAGGATCTGGGAAGGCACCTTTGAAAAAGACTAATTCCTGCATTCAAGGACTTTGGGAAATAACTTCATATGAGGATTATTTGGAGTAACTAATACTACTTAGCTTGGGAAGGGAAAGAGACAGAGGTGGCATTAAGTCTTCAAATACATGATAGCATGTAGAAGGGGCTTCCTCCAAGCTCCTTACCGATGTCTGCAAAATTCTGCACTACCTAGCACCTGCCTCAGTGCTCGCAACCTCATTATCAATGGGAGTTTCATAAGGTGGTAGGTGAAGCTACCTAAAGTCACAGACTTCCTGAGAAGCAGTCATGGATTAAGCGCTAAATTCATCTCCCACCAGTCTTCCCGCTCCTTCTCCCCAAAGCCAAAGACAGATCCACATGTTTGTGTTTCCCAGCCATAAGTAAGCATTAAAAACTCACCCCCACAAATTGCCACTGCCTTTATTGGCAACATATTAAGAATCTAAGAAATGAAGAATAAAATAAACAACATGGTAGGCTCAGAATTTGAAGCCAATAATCCTGTACATGCCCTCAGGAAGTGTGATTCAGTTGTCACACCAGGGCTTTCCAGCCACAAAGTGTCACAGTCAATATCTGCAAACTTTTACTTCATCCCTTTAAATTCACACATGCCACTTGTCACACCCGTGACTCAGAACCAACGCCAAGCTGGCACGGTCAGTTTACTGGAATGTTTCTGGGTCTCTCTGTATTTCTAGGCCACTTGGCTTCATAGCTCCCTTTCTTTGTCTTCCTCCTTCTGAATTAAAAATCAAATTTCAGAGGTTTTGCTTTGCCTGGGACCCAGAAGACTGTGAACATACATTTACTAGTCATTAATCCCAGAGGCAGAAATTAATGAAGATTCAACTCAACGGCTTAAGCAAAATAGGGAAATTGTTAAATTATATAGCTTAAAAGGCTAGTAGTAGCATTGGCTTTAGACACCTCATTCTCTCTCTTCCCTTTCCAGTCATTGGCTCTGCTTTCCTCTGCATGTCTTTCGTGCTCAAACGGGATCTCTCCCTATGGCTTCTAGAAGCTCTGGTCTTGCCTTTGTATTAGACCAGCACAGAGAACAACCTCCTTCCAATCTCCTCAGTAAGCACCCAAATATTAGCTCTGATTGGATTGCCCATCCCTGAAGAAAATACCAATAGTGCAGCGATCTGAGGAATGAGTAGCTGGGCAGGTCACTGGCCGACCCCTGGAGCTGAGGGGAGGTCAGCTAACAGTCTGAGAGGAGAATATGTACTTCCTGAAGGAGTCTCCGGAAGCTGTTATTGGTAGAAGAACTAACAAATGCTGAGAAGAAAAGAGGAAAATGGCAGAAATTTCCCCTTAGCATCCACATGTGAACATCAGCCCTGTAGCTTTCAACAGTTTCAGAGAGAAAGCAAACATGTAAGTAAAGCTTCCAAACCAAATTTTAGGTGTATAAGCTTTGGCTTGTTTCATTTTAGTTCATCGCATCTTATGTCTCTTGGAGGGAAGAACGGATAGAAAGTGAGAGTCAGAGAATACCAGGGAGAAGGATATTTGTTCCCAAGCCTTTGTGAAGACAAAAAAACAGATGTTAATGAGGCAAAATGTGACAGATCCAGACAATTAGTGACAGGACAGTGGTGCTGTTCTAGCAGGAGGTTCTTAAATTTGTTTCTTCCATGATGCCGAGCTGGCCTATTTGCAAAGAAATAAGTTGTTTCTGAGTTGTGTGTTATAAAAAGGATTATAATAAGGACTCGAACTTCAGAATCTAGCTTTACTTTGGATATGAGAAAGAAACCACAACCACACATTTGAGCCCGAATTCTGTTTAACTCCCCCAAACAATTACAAAGGTCACGGGTATTGAGAAATATTTTGCTACATTTTAATAGCAGGAAAAAAAAATCTGTCAAAGCATTTTAGAGTGGATTTTTCTGTTGTTCTGTGTACTTTGCTTTTGCTTTCTATTTACTCCTTCCCGATACCCCACCATTTAAAGGTCACTGCATTGCGCATTACTTCATCTGTGGTTCTGTGGTTTGGATCTTCATGAGGTACGCTTATGGAAACAATAAGTTTTCTCTTCCCATGCACCAAGTGGAGTTTCTAAGACAATAAGGAAAATACTATGAGCCTCAACATTATTATTAACCATAATAATTACAGAACAAAAACTTAATATGACATACTAGCCATGTTGATCAGCACTTACAACGTGTCATGTCCTTTGCGAAGCCCTTCACTTGTATTACCACAATTGTCTTGCAGCAAAACTGTGAGATCAGCACTCTGTCCCATCCCCACATTTACAATGAAGAAAACTGAGAGTCAGAAACCAAAGTCTCAACCAGCAGATGAAGCTGGAGTGTGTCCCACCCAACATGCCACAGGCCCCTCACACCTAACACTCACCCTCCATTGGCTCCCTCAGCCTGCCCTTGCCCTCCCCAGCATTTGCCACTGCTCGTCTCTCAGGAAACCTGTGTTTTCAGGGCATCATCTCCACAACCGTAACCAATGTCCCATGCCTGCCTGGTTAGCTCCCACTCATGCTCCAAGAACAAAAATCACCTACTCAGACATGGCCATTTTCTGGGCTCCCTCCTTCTTTATAAAATGAACAGTCAACTGGTTACCAGCAGTGTCCTCCACTAGACTTAAAGTTCTGTTCAGTGTTCAACCTGGAGCTGTGTCCTGGGTTGTTAACTCAGTTTTAGTCATCAATGACACATGGCTGGAGAGATGAGTGACTGTAATCACTACCCAAGAAGGTGACAGGGTTTGGAGACCAGTGGACTCTAAGCAATTTCTCAGGATTTCCTCCCTTTCCCATTGCCATTTCCCAACCCCTCCTTTTGCGAAACCCTATCTCCCTCTTTTGAAAATTATGGACCTAGGGGCACCTGGGTGGCTCAGCCAGTTGAGCATCAGTGATTTTGGTTCAGGTCATGATCTTGGGGTCATGAGATCGAGCCCAATGTCAGGCTCCACACTGGGCATGGAGCCTGCTTGAGATTCTCTCTATATCCCTTTCCCTCTGCCACTCCTCACCCCACTGTGTGCTTTCACTCTCTCTCTGAAAAAAAAAAAAAACAAAAAACAAAAAAAAAAACACCGCTATGGATCTATCCCACTTGCTACTTCCTCAATTACTTATAGGAGTAAGGAAAATAACAGAAGTTTTAAAAGTCAGCAAGTTATGGAGAACAGGGATATGCGAAGACTCCAATAAGCTGTAGCATGCATGTTCCATCAAATAGGTTTATTTGCTGTCCTAATATTCACCAGAAGCACCAAATATATTTAAGAATAGTCAAATATATTTTTGGTTTTGTATGTAAAAATCTATTTTAGGGCACATGGGTGGCTCAGTGAGTTAAAGCCTCTGCCTTCGGCTCAGATCATGATCTCAGGGTCCTGGGATCGAGGCCCGCATCGGGCTCTCTGCTCAGTGGGGAGCCTGCTTCCTCCTTTCTCTCTGCCTGCCTCTCTGCCTACTTGTGATCTCTCTCTGTGTGAAACAAATAAAATAAAATCTTTAAAAAAATCTATTTTAATATCATGCATAGGGTTGACATGCATGACATGACACAAGTTACTTAACCTCTCTGTGCCTCAATTCATCTATAAAATAGGAATAATAATGGAAACCAAACTCACAAGGTTGCTTTAAAAAGTAAATTACTGGGCACCTGGGTGGCTCAGTCCATTAAGTGTCTGCCTTCAGCTCAGGTCATGACCCCAGAGTCCTGGGATCGAGTCCCACATTGGGCTTCCTGGTCAGCCGGGAGTCTGCTTCTCCTTCTGTCTTCTCCCCTCTGCTCATGCTCATGCTCTGTCTCTCTCTCTCTCTCTCTCTCTCTCTCTCAAATAAATAAATAAAAGCTTTAAAAAAATAAATTACTTGGTATGTGTGAATGGCTTACAGTAGTTCTTAGCACACAGTGTTTATATATATATATATATATATATGTAATATGTGACTGAATGAATAATATCTAATTTCATGTTGAATGTGTAATTGAATATTGACTATATAACTAAATATTGAATATATAAATAAATAACAATATTTTTTAAAGGAAAACTAAGCAAGTCAAGCAGCACACATCTTACAGGACACCTATGGTCCACAGTATTGGATTGGAACCCATGCTTCTACTCTCACTGAAAGCCTCATTTCAGAATACCACCAAAGTAGCATACCTCCCTGACTCTTTTTATCCTACATAGTTTCAAAACTAGCCCTTTCTCTGACCTCTTTGGTCCCCAATATTCTGAAATCATGACTGCCCAACCCACCCCTGAGTCTCAAGACTACACAAGAAGGGACAATTTGTAGTATTTGCCTTTCCCCTCACTCCCTGGAAATACGGTTGAAAAACTCCACCCTAAAACACAAACCATTTAGGAAACTCCTCTTTCTAGGCCTCAGAAGGGTCTCTATCAGCTGCAGCCCACTTTTCAATCAATCTTATCTGTTATGTTTGCAGATTTCGCCAGCCACCCCCAAAGCCAGCTGTGTTATCAGCAATCAGCAGCATGGTGAGGACAGAGGATAGGCACAGTTGAGAACCAGGCTAAAAATAACCATTTTCAAGTTAAAATACTGAATTAGAAAGAAAAGGGGGAGAGGAAAAGCAAGACACATAGGGCAGGTTTTATTTATTTACACCAATGAATCAAAGATAAAAGGACAAAAAAAGGCATCTTGAAGGAGTTGGGAGTATGGCAGAATTGTTTTCATCTCCAGCAATGTTGTCAAAACACAAATGATGATGCAAAGCAATGCCTGTCAGACAAAGCCGAAGAAAGCTTATTTACATGTTTGGGATGAGCTGGGTTGTGAATGATGCTTTAATTGGGAAAATCTGCCTAGTCATTTGAACACACCAACCTAAAAACAGGCGTAGTATAGCTCTGGGAGAAAAATAAATTTAAGGAAATTTCTTTTCCACTACTTTGCTCTAATACATTTCTCTCCTGCCTCTCTGTATGCCATTCTCATTTCCATTAGAAAAAACACTTCTCAGCACTTCCCAGGCCACCTTTAACCTCCCTGACTTGCTCACTTGGGGCTCGGTGGAAGACAAAGCATTCTCTCAATGACTAGAGACAGGATCTGGGCAGTACCCAGCAAACGTAGACTGACCTCTGGGGCTGGGATGGTGACCTCCTAAAAACAAACAGTGCAGGGGCTAATGGATCAGGGAAGGCATGTGGAATGCTCAGTTCGTTGTCCGGCAAGTAAAAAGCATTCAATACATATTTGTTTCCTTACCTGCCACTCTAATAAATAACTGGTACTTACTAACAAAAAGAAAAAAAATCACCTATTCACATCGATAATAAGAATTTTTGACTGGGAATAATTACATCAATGAAGTACTAATGATTATTTCTTGATGGGAGGTTATGGGTGAAACAGTTTCCTTCTTTATATTCCTATTAGGTTTTTAAATTTTTCTAAAATGAGATGACTTTTAAATCAAAAAGTATGGATGCTACTATATTAAAGGCATGTCATTCTAGTCCTATACTCTCCAGTTCCCATCCAATAACCTGAACCTCTAGAAAAAATGAGATTAAAAGTGAAGGTTTTAGATCTCTTTTTTTGGAATTTTCAAAATGTGCCAAATAATTGGTATTTTACCAGTTTTTTAATGAAGAGAGGTTGGCACTAATACCAACCTTAAACTGAATACCACTTGACACGGTTGTAATCTCTCAAAACATAACCAAAAAGCATATATACACATATAAAAGAATTAGCAGAGCATATGCAATTTTTTTTATTATTTAGGCCACTATTCTTATATTACCTTTTTGTCACCTGCAGCAGACACTTGTGATGAACTGTACCATTTCCCCCACAAGTCCATCTAATTTCAGCACTGGTGTGATGGATAGTTCCATGCATCTTTGCCAGTGTCCCATGGTACCTCTCTACACTGCTTTCTCTCAAGCTGGGGAAGGTAACTTAGCCACAAGCAGGTGCAACCCAGGAATGTGGAGGAGTTTATGCCCCCAATACAATTCTCATCCCATGGAGGATGAAAGTCTATGGATAAAGGTCTCAATTTTCTGGTCTTCCAGTGGAATAATTTTAGGCATCACCTCATCAGTACATTGTCTTTCTTCCTTTGTGTCTCTCTGTCTCTCTACTTTCCCACACTTCTGTTTTCTGGGATCACCTCCAAAATGAAATCCCTGTATCAAGTTTTTGTCTCAGGGTCAGCCTTAAATAACAAGAGGAGTTGCAGCTGGATCCAGAGTAAGACATCATAATTATAATTCCTAGGTTAAAAGCAGTCTTCAAGTCACTAATGGCAACAATGTCACTAATGATAATGACATCAATGACAATTGCAGTCTAGATTTTATTTATTTTAATGCAGTGCCCAAATTAAACTGCTCACGTCAGCAACCTGTAGATAGAATGGGACTGGAACAAAACTATTACTATACAGAACTATGCCAGACCTGGAGACAAAGTAACCAAGTGCTTTCACCAGCCCACTCACAAAACCTGCTCTTTTTGTAACTCTTTGCCTTGAAGCACCAGGGTCCTAGGAACATAAGGAGCATGGAAGACTCAACTCATTCAACAGTAACTGTCTCCTTTGAGCCTGAGTTTTTGACAGCCTTGCAATAGAACAAGAATTATGGTGGCTTTCCTGCTTAGCATGAGCTCTGCCACAGGACCAATGACATATAATATGTATGCCTGCTTTTTCTGCCACAAAGCTGTGACACATTACCAGAGCCCCACAAAGTCATTCCATCTTAGTACAACTCTGGACAACTTGTTTCCATCTTATTTCTGGGACAAGGACATTCACTGTTTCTTACTTTCATTGACTTTTCTGAATATTGTATTAAATGTCAACACATGTTTGACAACTCAAATTCATCGGTTAAATGTTTTCCCCCCTCTCAAAAGTGTTTTTAATGCAATAATTTAATGAGTATAAATCCCAGGTTCATCACTAAATATGTGACCTTGCTTAGTCAGACTTCAGCCTTTTGTTCTGTAAAATACAGTAGCAATAAAACATTGTAGAAAACTTATGAAAATTGCAAAATTCCCTGAAATGTGTTTAGCAAAGTCCTTGGTACAAAAACACTTCTAAATGTTAATTATTGTTAAAATCATATCCAATCATAATAACTGCACAATGAAAGAATATGAAGTCAGTTTTGTACTTAGAATCTGGAGACTCTTTAACTAAAAATGTATAAGCTCTTTCTCATACTAATCTTTCACTTTTTTATGTAGTTTAACCTTCATTAAAATTGAACAACAATGTTTAAAGAAATGAATTCCTCCAAAAAGCAAAAATGATCAAGATATCCATCTAGGGGATCTTACAATATAGAAGGGAAAACAGATATATATATAGATTAAATCATGCACTAAACATTTTTGTAATGCCAGCTTTGTACTAGATTTGCAGCAGGTAAAAGAAACACAAAGATGAATAAAACTATTTCCATTGAGGGAAGCAGCTGTCCAGTGAACCAATAAGAGCCTATATTGATATGGTATGTATTATTTTCAAGGTAATATAGGAAGATCTTAAAAGGAATAACCAGCTCTAATAAGGGGTGTTGGAGGTGGGGGCAGATGAGGTTAAGCTTCACAGCTATGATTGTTAAACTGGAATATGAAAAATGAGTATAAATTAATAAGTTAATCAGTAGGAAAAGAGGGTCCCAGGATACAGCATATATAAAAGTGAGGAATTATGGAAAAGCAGAGTGTTTTCAGGGAACTCCAAATAGTTTGATAGACTGGACCCAGGAGAGATGAGAAAAATGAGGAGGAGAGATGTAAGAAAACAATTCTCATAAATGGTAGGCTGTAATTATTCTGAAATCCATAATGGAGTTATAAGCAAATTTGTACGAAATATTTAATGTCACATTAGGTTGGATCACTTGCCCATTTTCACATAACTAGCAAAACTAAAACTAGAAGCTCAACTTACCAACTCCAAATATGGTTTTCTATCCTCTAAATCAGTGGTTCAGAGAGGGGCCCCAGGACCAGCAGCTCGAGCTTTACATGGGAAATTTTTAGAAATGTTCACTCTCAGTTCTCATTCCAGACCTACAGACTCAGAAAACTTGACAAAGGGACCCAGAAATGGATATTTCAAAAAGCCCACAAGGTGATTTATACTAAAATTTAAGGATCACTACTCTTTTTTTTTTTTTAAGATTTTTTTATTACTTATTTGACAGAGAGAAGCACAGCCAGAGAGGAAACACAACCAGGGGAGTGAGAGAGGGAGAAGCAGGCTTCCCGCTGAGCAGAGCGTCCAATGCAGGGCTTGATTCCAGGACTCCAGGATCATGACGCTTAATGACTGAGCCACCCAGGCACCCCAAGAATTGCTACTCTTGATCATGCTGTGGTCTTCACATTCCCAAGGAGTTTTTCATGGAAGAAACTAAAGGAAAAACAAAAGTTGCTTCTTTTTTAATCACATTCAGGAAATAGTCTCATGTTCTTTTTTTTTTTTTTTTAAGATTTTATTTATTTGAGGGGCGCCTGGGTGGCTCAGTTGGTTGAGCGACTGCCTTCAGCTCAGGTCATGATCCCGGAGACCCGGGATCGAGCCCCACATCAGGCTCCCTGCTCGGCGGGAAGCCTGCTTCTCCCTCTCTCACTCCCCCTGCTTGTGTTCCCTCTCTGGCTGTGTTTCTCTCTGTCAAATAAATAAAATCTTTAAAAAAAAAAAAAAAAGATTTTATTTATTTGACAGACAGAAACACAGCTAGAGAGGGAACACAAGCAGGGGGAGTGAGAGAGGGAGAAGCAGGCTTCCCGCCAAGCAAGGAGTCCAATGGGGGTCTCCGGGATCATGACCTGAGCCAAAGGCAGTCGCTTAACCAACTGAGCCACCCAGGCGCCCCAAGTCTCATG
>PITA01035228.1:0-10630 GCA_004023965.1 Spilogale gracilis
GATTTTTATGACAAAGAGATGGAGAAGGTCACTATATCATAATAAAGGGGTCTATCCAGCAAGAAGATCTAATAATTTTAAATATTTATGCCCCGGCTTGGGAGCTAAATGTATAAACCAATTAATAAGAAACTTAAACTCATTGATAATAATACAGTAATTGGGACACCTGGGTGGCTATGTCATTTAAGTGTCTGCCTTCAGCTCAGGTCATGATCCCCTGGTCCTGGGATAGAGTCCTGCATCAGGCTCCTTGCTTGGCAGGGAATCTCCTCCTCCCTCTGCCTGCTGCTGCCCCTGCTTGCTCGCTGTCTCTTTTTCAAACAAATAAATAAAATCTTTTTTAAAAACAAAAGGAACTTTAAAAAAGATAATAATACAATAGTAGAAACTTTAATACTCCACTCACAGCAGAATACACACTCTTTTCGAGTGCACATGGAACATTTTTCAGAGTAGATCACATACTGGTTCACAAATCAGGCCTCAACTGATACAAAAAAACCTGAGATCACGCCATGCATATTTTCAGACCACAATTCTGTGAAACTTGAAGTCAATCACAAGAAGAAATTTAGAAGGGCCACAAAATACATTGAGGTTAAAGAATATCCTACTGAAGAATAAATGGATTAACCAGAAAATTAAAGAAATTTTAAAAATACATGGAAGCAAATGAAAATGAAAACATGACAGTCCAAAACCTTTGGGATGCAACAAAGGCTGTCCTAAGAGGGAAGTATATAGCAATACGGGCCTTCCTCAAGAAGCAAGAAAAGTCTCAAATACATAACTTAACCTTACACCTATAGGAGCTGAAAAAAAAGGACAGCAAATAGAGCCTAAAACCAGCAGAAAAGGGGAAATAATTAAGAGAGCAGAATTAAATGATATAGAAAATTTAAAAAAAAGAACAGATCAACAAGAGCTGGTTCTTTGAAAGAATTAACAAGATTGATAAACCCCTAGCCAGACTTATCAAAAGGAAAAGAAAAAGAACCCACATAAAATTATGAATGAAGGAGGAGAAATCACAACCAGCACTGCAGAAATACAAACAACTATAAGAGAATATTATGAACAATTATATGCCAACAAATTAGGCAATCTGGAAGAAATGGATAAATTCCTAGAAACATATAAACTACCAAAACTGAAACAGGAAGAAAGATAAAATATGAACAGACCCATAACCAGCAAAGAAATTGAATTGGTAATCAAAAACCTCCCAGCAAACAAGAGTCCAGGGCTGGATGACTTCCCAGGGGAATTATACCAACCATTTAAAGAAGTCATACCTATTTTTCTCAAACTGTTTGCAAAAATAGAAATGAAAGGAAAACTTCCAGACTTATTCTGTGAGGCCGTCTCATTACCTTGATACCAAAACCAAAGACCCCACTAAAAGGGAGAAGTTACCAACCAGTTTCCTTGATGAACATGGATGCAGAAATTCTCAACAAGAGGTGGCGCCTGGGTGGCTCAGTTGTTAAGTGCTGCCTTCCACTCTGCTCAGGTCATAATCCCGGAATCCCGGGATCTAGCCCTACCTCAGGCTCCCTGCTCAGCGGGAAGCCTGCTTCTCCCTCTCTCACTCCCCCTGCTTGTGTTCCCTCTCTGGCTGTGTTTCTGTCAGATAAATAAAACCTTTAAAAAAAATAAAAATAAAAGGATTATTCACTACAATCAAGTGGGATTTATTCCAGGACTGCGGGTTGGTTGGTTCAAAAATGAATCTCCCTTTCACTCTCCTCCTGTTTGTGCTCCCTCTCTCCCTCTCTCTCTCTCTCTCAAATAAATGAATAAACGTCTTTAAAAATTTTTTTAAACAAGTCAGAAAGACAAACACCATATGATTTTACTCATTTGTATAATTTAAGAAACAAAACAGATGAATATAGGGGAGGAAGAAAAATAAAATAAGATAAAAATAGAGGGAGGTAATCCATAAGAGATTATTAACCATAGAAAACAAACTGAGGGTTGCTAAGGGGTGGGGATGGATAGGGGATGGGCTAAATGGGTAATGGGCATTAAGGAGGGCACCTGTTGTGATGAGTATTGGGTGTTATATGTAAGTGATGAATATATAAATTTCTACTCCTGAAACCAAATCATCATCATCATCATCATCATCATCATCATCATCTGCTTGGGCACCTGGTTGGCTCAGTCAGTAGAGCATGTGACTCTTGGTCTTAGGGTTGTGTGTTTGAACCTCACACTGTGAGTATGAATTACTAAAAATAAATAGATAAATTTAAAAAAATCTATTTGCTTAATACATAGTATTCTCAAATGGGAAACATATCTTTTTTTTTAAAGATTGTTATTTATTTATTTATTTATTTATTTATTTATTTGACACAGAGAGAGAGAGCACAAGTAGGCAGAGAGAGAGGAGGAAGCATGCCCCGTGTTGAGCAGAGAGCCTGACATGGGCCCTGATCCCAGGACCCTGAGATCATGACCTGAGCCGGAAGGCAGAGGCTTTAACCCACTGAGCTATTCAGGCGCCCGAAACTTACATCTTTTAATTTGAGATGTTTTCTTGGACTTTTTCTTTTTTTTTCATTTCCTCACCTTTATTTTCTCTTTTTGTCTGGAATTACTTCTGTTATTTGGATATTGGCTTCTAGGTTACTATGCCACAGGCTTAGAGGACAGTCTAGATCAGGGATAAGAAAATAGAGGGTCCCAGAGGGATGTCTCTAAGAAGATAGTTAGATTATTTCATGTGACTGAACATACTAAATGGAGATTGATTCTCTAATTTTATTATTTTTTTCTCTCATTGTTTTCTTGTGTTTTTGTTTTTGTCTTTTCCAGGTTTCCTCAGTTTCATCTTTCTACCATCTTATTAATTTTGTTTGTTTGTTTGTTTGTTTGTTTTTGACAGAGAGAAACACAGCTAGAGAGGGAACACAAGCAGGGGGAGTGAGAGGGAGAAGCAGGCTTCCCACTGAGCAGGGAGCCCGATGCAGGGCTTTGATCCCGGGACTCCAGGGATCATGCCCTGAGCCCAAGGCAGACACTTAACGACTGAGCCACCCAGATGCCCCTCTTATAAATTTTTTAATAAAGATTTTATTTAAGAGAGAACAAGATGGAGGGATGTCTGGGTGGTTCAGTGGGTTAAGTGTCTGCCTTCAGATCAGGTCATGATCCCAGGGTCATGGGATGGAGTCCCACATCAGGCTCCTTGCTCAGCAGGGAGCCTGCTTCTCCTTCTACCCTCTCTACCTGTTCTGCCTCCAGCTCTCCTTGCTTCTGCTCTCTCTCTGACAAATAAATAAATAAAATATTTTTTAAAAAAGAGAGAGAGAGAGGACAAGATGGATAGAGAGTGCATGAGCATGGGGGTGGGGGGAAGGGGCAGAGGGAGAGAGAAAAGCTGACTCCTCACTGAGCAGGGAGCCCAACATGGGGCTAAATCCCAGAACCCTGGGATCATAGCCTGAGCCAAAGCAGATGCTTAACCGACTGAGTCACCCAGGTGCCCCATCAACCATCTTATTAATTTTTAACCAATTTTTTATCATATTTTTAATTTCCAAGAGCCCATTTTTGTTGTTGTTTCATCCTGCACTTTTTTCACAGATGCAGTATCTTCTCACTTTGAGGATATCAGTTACAAAGGGTTTTCTCTTTAAGTTTTCTGTCATTTCTGCCTGTATTGTATTTCCTTTGGGGTTTTTTTCTTTCTCTTTGCTTTGTTCTCTGTCCTTTATATAAGATGCTTTCCTTGTATATCTAATGTTTCTTAGCTATTCATTCCTATCGAAATCCTTAGGAGCTGAAAGGAATGTGTGTGTGTGTGTGTGTGTGAGAGAGAGAGAGAGAGAGAGAGAGAGAGAGAGATCGAGAGATCTTATTAATTAGTCAGTTTAACTGAAGATGATCTGGCTGGGCTTTTTTATAGTGGAGAGCCTGAACTACAGTATCTACTGTGTTTTCCCCCTTGGGCTGATTTCCAGAGATGAATCGTTGGGAGGTATCTTTTTGTTCAATATATATATATATATCTTCCCTAATCCCTCATTTTTTTTAGTATGGACACCCCACTCTTGGCTGTGTGTAATATTTCCAGTCCAGAGCCTGTCTGAATCAACCTTCCCATGAGTAAAACTCTGGTCTTCTTCCAGGAGAGGGAAAGAGCAGGCACTCTGATACCTTGAATAGAGGAGGAACTCTGTGAGCCTGAGACCTTTGACAAACTTCTAACCAATTTTACTAATTTCAGCCCCACTTTCAGCAGGATTCTGCAGCATGAATCAGTTCTGCTTCTGGGCTTTCCTAATTGCTGGTGGAGGTTTCAGTTTTGTCTGTTCTTCTTTTTTTTTTTTTTAAATATTTTATTTATTTGACAGAGAGAAACACAGCTAGAGAGGGAACGCAAGCAGGGGGAGTAAGAGAGGGAGAAGCAGGCCTCCCGCCGAGCAGGGAGCCCGATGTGGGACTCGATCCCGGGTCTCCAGGATCATGACCTGAGCCGAAGGCAGTTACTTAACCAACTGAGCCACCCAGGCGCCCTTGTCTGTTCTTCTAAGTCAGCTATCACTCATCTACATGCTTTCCAGATTCTAAAATTCTCTGGCTATTCTATTTTATCTCTCCCATTCTCTGTGTCTGTTTGACTTTATGCCTATTTTAGCCCTTTATTTTCATTTTAGTGAGGTTTCAGAAGGAAGTAGTGATTAGATCCCTTTAACCAGAATTAATTCATGTTTATTCTTCCAACTCAAATGTCATATCCTTTGTATAACTTTTTCTGACCCCATATGCAGAATTCACTGCTCTATCATGTATATTCTCATAGGATTTTTTTTTTTAAGATTTTATTCATTTGACAGAGAGAAACACAGCCAGAGAGGGAACATAAGCAGGGGAACTGAGAAAGGGAGAAGCAGGCTTCCCGCCGAGCAGGGAGCCCAATGTGGGGCTCAATCCCGGGTCTCCGGGATCATGACCTGAGCCGAAGGCAGTCGCTTAACCAACTGAGCCACCCAGGCGCCCCTTCTCATAGAATTTTATGTATGTCTATGATAGCATTTGCCATGCTTTATTTTAATTATTATTTGGGTGAGTCCTGACTATAATTCTCTTGAGAGCCATCATAATATAATACTATTTTATTAGATAGTATATTTTATATTTCATGGTAGATTTTTAAAACTGAGTCAATAGAAATGAATTTTCACCATCTTCAGATAGTATTTGAAATTGAGGCTCAAAATGGCCTTTAAAGCATTCCTATTTGAGCTTAACGGGCCTTGAAATAGTGTTTCAAAGTACCTCTGTCCAGATATGTAGCTTCATCCCAAAGGATTTTTAATTTAAGATATCCTGCAGGCAGCTTATTGCTGATTTGAAATGAAGAATATATCTGGCTCAGCCACATAACCAACCTTGAGAAGAAGATGGAGATTTGCTTTAAAAGAAAAGTGAGATGGTAAGAGAAGCAGTAGTTATTGGTTATATGGAATATGTGATACTCTGCTACAGTGACAGAGAAGATCCAAGAATGTGATAGTTTTAAGACATCATGATTGATCAGCAGTATCGAAATCCAAGCTGAAATAAATTTTCTTGGAAAAAGGAAATACTAAAATTCTGCTATGTGCCAAGTAATATGCTAGGCCTTTTACAAATGTTATTTCATTTAATTGTCACACTCTCCCTACAAAGTAGTTGTTTTTAATGCTGTCAGTTTTACAGTTGAGGGATTTGAAGTTTAAAAAATCCAAGGTCAATCAATCAAAAATTGATCATGTTTTCTGAGCACCTCCCTTCTGACTCCTGTCTTTCTCCTAAGTGCCTTTCCTATGTGCTGCTATTGTACCCTGAATGCATCTTTTTTAAAAAAAATATTTTATTTATTTATTTGAGGGACAGAGAGAGTGAGTGAGAGAGAGAGAACACAAGTGGGGGGGGGAGAGGCAGAGGGAGAAGCAGACTCCCTACTGAGCAGGGATCCCAGTGCTGGACTCAATCCTGGGACTCTGGGGTCATGACCTGAGCCAAAGGCAGACGATTAACCCACTGAGCCACCCAGGCACCGCACTGTGAACATATCTTTATCTTAACACTCATCTTATTCAAATGACATTATGTTTATTTATCTAGTTCCCCCATTGGACAGCTTCTCAAGGGTTGGAACAATGTCTAATTCTCCAGCTGGAGAATAGGCCTTGAACACAGAACGCTCTCAATAAATACTATGCTGGACTACACATCTGAGCTTAGAATTCAAGCCCAAATCTGTCTTGTTTATCATCACAGGCACACATCCAGGTATTCAGATAATCACTACTTTAAGGAAACTTTGGGGAGGAAAAATAAGCCATTTCTGAAAACTTTAGCAGATCTGATTTTTTTATATTGAGAAAAGTTGATGTTTTGGGAACTTTTCCTACCAGCCAAAAATGGAAGAAAAGAGTAGCCTGAAAAATTAAAGCTGACACCTACATCAGAGGAAAGATATCAAGAATGTTGATTACTCTATTCCAGGAGCCTTATGGGTGTGCATCATTTTAAATCCACATTGTAAACTGGAAGAGAAGTCCTGTTGGCTACAGCAGCTGCAGAAGTGGAGTGACCTGGATGTCTGTCCCCTGGAGGATGGGAACTATGGACATGAGCTGCCCAACATCACCAATGCACTTCCCCAGAATGCCAGTCACAGCCCAGGTGAGCCATAGAACCTTTTAGGGCCTTTGTGCCGGAACTCCAAAAGGTGGGAGGGTAAAGATCTAAAACAAAGCTGTAAAACAAATACTGACAGTTGGCTGTCAGTATTGCCATCCTCAATAAGAAAAGCCTGTCCTTTTATCTTGAATTGCCATGCCTTAAATAAAGGTAAGCTTTTTGTCTTTGACATTGGGGATGCTGTGTATTTTTCCATATTCGAGTGTCCTTACAGTGCCCACCATAAATTCCTAGAGCCTTCTGCATGAATTCTCTTTACCTTTCAAGTTCTTCATGACCAATGGATCTTGGCCTCATTGGGGTTGGTTTTAGCTTAGAAGGCCTACCTCCAGGGTAGGGTGGAAGGCCTGCAAAAAGCAACATTTATTTATTTACTTATTTGCTTTTAAAAGTGCCCTGACAATTGCTTTTCTTACTTTTCCCTGTTTTCCTCAAATTTTTTATACAGCAGATGGTTAGGTTGGATTACCTTCCCAAATTACTGCTAGACTCTTGCCCCATTTTAAGATAAATCTAGTACAGTGATACTGTACCCTCTGCTTTTTGAGCCCCTGGCCTGTAGATGACACTGAGCATCAACATTCAAAACAGTTTTGTTTTGTTTTGTTTTTCTTAAAGATTTTATTTATTTGACAGAAAGAAACACAGCCAGAGAGGGAACATAAGCAAGGGGAATGAGAGAGGGAGAAGCAGGCTCCCCGCCGAGCAGGGAGCCCAATGTGGGGCTCGATCCTGGGTCTCCGGGATCATGACCTGAGCCAAAGGCAGTCGCTTAACCAACTGAGCCACCCAGGGGCTCCTCAAAACAGTTTAAATTCATCTAACTCAGGCTGTTTGCTGTTGGCAACTGATTGCTCTTTAACCCATTGGGAACCTTTACTGGTAGGAGATTTTTTTGTCAGACATTGATTTTACATGTGGCCCTTCTATTTTAAGTGATAAATCTGGGATTTTAGTCTCAAAGAGAAAATCATTTAAATTATTGTTCTGGCCAGAGTCTTCATCTATTGTACCATAACTGATTGTCAGTTTATTTAAAGCAACAAAGGTAAAAATAACTTAAAAAGGCTATAGTTTTGCCACTTCTTTAAGCTACAGTTTAACTGGCATTCATCTAACCTCCACAACACACCTTCCCTTTAGTATTGGTTTTAGACTGATGTAGAGAGTAAGCGCATATAAAGACATGCCTCCAGTGTTGTAGTTTCCTCCTTATACTGGTCACTTGTTACTGGTTCTCATTTGAGGATGTTGCTTCTTCTGCAGTCTTCTCAAGGTATATGTCTCTGTACCTAATGGAGCAATAGGGGTCCCACTTATTCTTCATTGCCGTTTCTCTGTCATTGTCCTTTCCTCCTTCCTAAAATAGCCCCCAGCTTTAAAGTTCATGCTGTCAAAATATACTATCTGCTACCCTTCTGGTTTTGGTCATTTGTAGACTTCTGAGTCAATCCCCCTCATTCCTTGAAGATTTTGGCTATTGGCTCAGTAACACTGCTTTTTGTTACTGCTTCTGTCATAATTTTTGACAGTTTCAGTAGCCACATAGATGATCCTTCCAATATCCTACCCTCTCAGTTCTTTGACTTCCTCTCTTTTAATAGTCTCATCTTCCCACATAACTGAGCCATACAATCCCAAGATCGTACCCTAAATCTTGTCCCTGGCAGTAACTATACCTTCTTCATAATCTCAATTTCAGGCAACTCTAAATACATTATCGGTCTTGCTAACCTGATACAGGCTAACCTAATATAGTTAGAAGATCTCTAGTATCCCTATTCCAATAATTCTTTGACCTACTAGGACTTTTGATCCTACCACTTTTTCATTCTCCTGGTAGCCTCCTTTTCCTCCTGATTCCTTGGTGAATCATTATAATCACTCCCTCACATACACACTCAAACTCCTCCTTCCCTTTATTTCAGGCAGATAGCAAAACACTAACCTTAGTAGTTCAGTCTCACTCTCTGATTCATCAGTGCTCATGCCCATACAGCTGAACATGATGAAAAGAAACACAAGCATGGTAACTGGTCTTACTTTCAGTTTGTGACCACTGATTTCAAATGGGTCCTTAGTATTGTCCAGACAACCACCACATTTCCCTAATCTGTGCTTTCTTCACTCTTCTAAATTACTATTTCATATGTCTTTCCCTGAAAACTTTATTTCCTCTCCTTACTCACTCTCAGCTGATAACTTTGCTTCCTATTCACTGAGAATATGGAAGCAATCACAAGAGAATTTCCACAGTTCTCTCACTACATCTACCTCTGTCTGTGCCCATCTAGTCTTCCTCTCCCACTATTTTTATTTATGCTTCTAAGCCCAAGCCCTCTGCCTATTCTCAAGATCCTATTCCCTCTATTTTATCCAGGATATAACTCCAGGAATTATCTTTTCTCTCTCCTGTTTCACAAATTTTTGTGGATTAATCCTATGAGTATATAAGTACACTGTTTTCTCTCTCATCACAAAACAAAACACAGCCATGTTGTTCCCATATGTTTCTCTCTGGCTACCACCTTGTTTCCCTGAGGTAGTAGAAATAAGTGGTAGAATTAAGAAAAATAATTTAAAATAATAGTAGATATTTATCATCTCTACTTCTCATATTCTCCACTCTAGTCAGCTATCATCCCTCTGTTATTGAAACTGCTCTTGTTTGGGTCACTGATGCTAAACATGGTCAAATCTAGTGGCTGATCCTTAGTCATAATCTTACTTGACCTATTAGCAGTATTTGTTAGAATTGTTTACTTTTAGGGTGCCTGGGTGACTTAGTCGTTAAGCATCTGCCTTTAGTTCAGGTCATGATCCTGGAGTCCCGGGATCGAGCCCTGCATCCAGCTCCCTGCTCAGTGGGAAGCCTGCTTCTCCCTCTCTCACTCTCCCTGCCTGTGTTCCCTCTCTAGCTGTGTTTCTCTCTGTCAAATAAATAAATAAAAGCTTTTTAAAAAATTGTTTACTTTCTCCTTGAGACACCTTTTTCCATCTTACTTCCAAGACACTACTCTCTTGGTTCTACTCTTACTTACTTCATTGGGTCCTCCTCCTCAGCCTCCTTTACTCTCCCATCCCTTCTTCCTAATCTAAAATGTTGGAGTGCCTAGGGGCTCAAGTCATTAAACCACTTCTCTCTATATACTACTCCCTCGGTGATTGCTTTGTTTTGATAATCTTCTGTATACTGACTACTCCCAAATTTATATTGCCTTAACCAGACTTTAACTCCCAACTCCAGACTTGTATGCTCACCTGCCTTTTCAGTATATCCACTTAGATTTCTTTTTTTTTTTTTTTTTTTTTTTTTTTTTTTTTTTTTTTTTTTTAAAGATTTTATTTATTTGACAGAGAGAAACACAGCCAGAGAGGGAACACAAGCAGAGGAGTGAGAGAGGGAGAAGCAGGCTTCCCACCGAGCAGGGAGCCCGATGTGGGGCTCGATTCCGGTGTCCAGGATCATGACCTGAGCTGAAGGCAGTCGCTCAACCAACTGAGCTACCCAGGCGCCCCTCCACTTAGATTTCTTATCTGTCAAGCCCCACCTAAACCTGCTCCTTGTATTGTCTTCCCTCTCTGCATGTGTGGCAATTCTGTCTTAAAAAACCGTGGAGTGGTTGTTGTTTTTTTTTCTTCCTCACTCAACAGCCAAACCATGAGCAAATCGTATTGGCTTTACCTTCAGAATATATCCAGAATCCATATATTTTTTTTCCCTGATTTTTATATAAATTCTACTTAGCTAACATACAGTGCAATATTGGTTTCAGGAATAGAATTCTGTGATTTATCACTTACATAAAACATCCAGTGCTCATCCCAACAAGTGCCCTCCTTAATACCCATCACCCTTCTAGCCCATCTCCCACCAACCTCTCTCCATCAGCCCTCAGTTTGTTCTCTCTCTTTAAGAGTC
>PITA01035229.1:0-10724 GCA_004023965.1 Spilogale gracilis
TTTTTTTTTTTTAAAGATTTTATTTATTTGACAGAGAGAAACACAGCCAGAGAGGGAACACAAGCAAGGGGAGTGAGAGAGGGAGAAGCAGGCTTCCAGCCGAGCAGGGAGCCCGATGTGGGGCTCGATCCCAGGTCTCCGGGATCATGACCTGAGCCGAAGGCAGTCGCTTAACCGACTGAGCCACCCAGGCGCCCCAGTAAGGTCACATTTAACAGGGGCACAGGCCATATGTCTTTAAGAAGACTGCTAGCTCTCATGGAAAACCATTTCCTTCTCTTTCGGGACACAGAGCTTTATTCCATTTCTGAGCCTCGCCTGTATTGCCATCAGTCTGAGTTCAGCTGTTGCACTGCTAGAAGCTGGGATGTTACTTCCAGCCTTTCTCACACAGAAGACCGGCCCACATCTTTCATGCTCTTGCCCTCCTGGCTGCCTGTTATCTATCCATAGGGCGATGTAGAAGTCCGGCCCTGAAGGTGGGAAAGAGGCCATTATCCCAGGTGCTGAATGCCAAGTTCAGGAGGACCTCCCTTGCCAGTATAAATCCTTGTCCAGAACTGTTACATGAGGAGGATATTATGTTACACAATTGGAGCATTGGATTCCATTAGCTTACCTTGACTTCTTTGCTATAAACTAATACCAGTTGTTTCTGTCAAGCAAAAAATATGATACAAAAATTGGATTTGCAGAAAGAAATTTAAAGGATCTGGAAAAAAGACAAATAGGAATATATACATGCGTTTCTCTTTAAAAAGAGATTCTAAAATAGAATGTTCTAAAGCAAAAATAGTCGTCATGTACTGGTGGCTTTAGAACATACGCAAAGTAAAAAATGCAAGTCAAAAATAAAAAACTCAATAGATTGAATTTATATTGTTGCAAGGCTATGAGCCCATAACACTCTACATGAAGTGGTACATCATTGTTCAAAGGTAGGCTGTGATGAATTATAGATATGTATTTGAATCCTAAGGTAGCCATTAAAAACTTAAGAAGAGATATAGAACATGCCAGTGGTAGAGATAAAATAAAATCACAAATATATCTAGTTAATCCAAAAACAGGCAAAAAAGAACAAAGAACACATAGAACAAATGGAAAATGACTAACAAGATGATATAGTTAAGCCCTAAGATATAACTAATTATATTAAATATAAATATTCTAGAGACACAACACTTTAAAGGCTGATATCGTCGGGACACGTGGGGGTCCTACGATCCAGCCTCAGGTCAGGTGTCCTGCTCTACAGGGAGTCTTTTTCTCCCTCTCTCTCTGATCCTCCTCCCCTCTTGTGCTCTCTCTATCTGTCTCCAACAAATAAATAAAATCTTCTTTAAAAGGGGCGGCAGATATTGTCAATTTGGAGAGCAAAAAGAAAGGCTAAGCCATAGAATACCTGTTTTTTTTAAAAAAAAGAACCATATGTATACACACTGACAAACAATAAATATAAATACACACATAGATTACCAGGAAAACACAGAGGATGAGGTGGGTTACACTCATTAAAGCAAGCTCTTGCAGCAGCATTGATATCATACATATAAGACTTGAGAACAAGGAATGTCACTGAGAATAAAGAGAGGCACTACAAAGTGATAGAGGAGTTATTTTCCAAGAAGACATGACAAACTTAATTTTATATCCATCTACCAACACAGCTTCAAAATACATGAAGCAAAACCAATAGCCTTAAAAAAATAGACAAATTCACAATTATCATTAAAGATTTCAATACTCCTATCTCTTGATAATCAGGAGAACAAAACAGAGGCATTCAATAAGGATATAAAAGAACTTAACACATTGTCAACCAACTTGATCTATTTGAGATTCATAGAACATCCAGCAACAAATGGATTTTTTCCTAGTGCAGTGGAATCATTCATCCAAATAGGACATATTCTGGGGGATAGCGAAGGTGGGATTATGAGAAATAAATTATATATTCTCCATCTACATGGATTTAAACAAGAAACAGAGAGGTACCAGGGAGTAAAACCCTCAAATATTTTGGAAATTGAACAACATACTTATAAATAATTTAAAAACATTTTAAATTGAATGGAAATGAAAATATGACATGTGGATACAGCTATGAGGGCTTCAGGAGAGATTTATTGCATTAAATGTTTCTATTAGAAAAGAACAAAGCCCTCACATTAGTGATCTAAGCTTCTACATTAAAAAAGTGAAAAAAAAAAAAAAACCGGGGCGCCTGGGTGGCTCAGTTGGTTAAGCGACTGCCTTCGGCTCGGGTCATGATCCCGGAGACCCGGGATCGAGTCCCACATCGGGCTCCCTGCTCGGCGGGAGGCCTGCTTCTCCCTCTCTCACTCTCCCTGCTTGTGTTCCCTCTCTCGCTGTGTTTCTCGCTGTCAAATAAATAAAATCTTTAAAAAAAAAAAAAAAAACCAATTGAAACCACATCAAGCAAAAGAAAGGAAAAAGTAAAGAGCAGAAATCAATGAGATTGTAAAGAGAAGAAAATAGAAAATCAAAGGAAAACAATAGTTCTTTGAGAAGAATAGAAATGATAAACCGCTACAGCCTGAATGAGGAAGAAGGAGAGAAGACACAAGTTGCCAATATCAGGAATGAAAGGGAGGACAGCTGTCTAGTTTCTTCGGACATTGAAGAGATAATAAAAAAAGGAGCAAAGTTACACCATATGTTCACAAATCCAGGTGAAATAGACAAATTCCTGGGGCACCTGGGTGGCTCAGTTGGTTAAGCATCTGCCTTCAGCTCAGATCATGATCCCAGAGTCTTGGGATGGAGTCCCCGTGTCTTTGGGCTCCCTGCTCAGAGAGGAGTCTGCTTCTCCCTCTCTCTGCCCCTCCCCCATTCTCCCCCGCCACACTCTCCCTCTCTCTCACTCATCCTCTTATACATAAATAAAATCTTTAAAAAAAGAAATAGACACATTCCTTTAAAGACATAAACTACAGGGCGCCTGGGTGGCTCAGTGGGTTAAAGCCTCTGCCTTTGGCTCAGCTCATGATCTAAGGGTCCTGGGATCAAGGCCCCCATCAGGCTCTGCTCAACAGGGAGCCTGCTTCCTCCTCTCTCTGCCTCTCTGTCTACTTGTGATCTCTCTATCAAGTAAATATATAAAATCTAAAAAAAAAAAAAAAAGGCATAAACTACAAAGGGTCAATCAAAAAGAAACAGAATACTGAATTGTCCCAATCAGAATTTATAGTTAAATGTGTCTGTACAAAATAAAGAAATAATCAAAATCAAAATCTGAATATATGTTTGCAGAATTTAGAAAAAAATGAGATTAAACCCAAAGGGAATGGGTAAAAGGAAATGATCAACATAAGAATACAATTTAATGAAACAGAAAACAAACTTTATCAGATAAAAATCAACAAAGCCCATTTGGTTCTGCGGAAAAAACCAACAGAAGTGCAAACCCCCTAGCAAGAATAATTAAGAGGGTGATTACAAGGAAATAACCAGAATGATCAAACAAGATAGCATTCTAAGTCCTATAGACATTAAAATTATATAACAAACAATTAACAACTGCATTTGAAAATGGAGATAAAAATGGAAAAATTCTTGTAAGAGTACATCTTCTCAAAAACTGAAACAAAGTGAGATAGAATCTGAATAATATTAAAAACAAGAAATATGTGCATGAAAATATCTTCAGGAACAGATGTCCAGACTAATAAGCCCTTCCAAGCATTTGAAAGAAGAAATGACCCTATTATCATGATTCCTTTTTCCTCCTCAGAAAATGAAAAAACAAAGAGAATTATCTGACTTGTTTGATGAGACACAACACAACTTTGATATGGAAACTTGAGAAGGAAGTTACAAAAATGGAAAATGTTTTTAAAAATGAATAAACTATTGACCAATCTTTCTCACGGGCACAAATGCAAAAATCTTAAAATATTAATTATAATGGATAGCTAAGAGATATAAAATGCACCAAATCAAGTTCAGTCAAGTTGAGTTATCTTAAAATGTAAAGATGGTTTCATAATTGCCATGTACTATACTGTACAATATTAACAGAATAAAGGAGAAGCCACCATGTGATCATCACAGGAGATGGGAGTTTATCATTTTATTAATGTCAGTATCACTTCACAATATAAAAGAAAAACTCTTAGCAAAAAATAGAAGCAAACTTCCTGAGTAAGTATTATTCATAGATACTTCTCTAGCCAGGGCAATAAAACCCAATATTTAAAAATCCATTTCCATGGACTGGAAAGAAGGAAAAAAATTGTTACTATTTGCAGATGCGATCTATCATTGCAAAAGTAGAAAATATAGCAAAGTTATATTTTCAGTCATCTTTTAGAATTAATATATGAATTTAGAAAATGGTTGGATGCATATCAAAATACAAAACTTAATCACCATTTCCATATTCTATCAAAAACTGTAAACTATGTATTTTTAAATGCCATTTAAAATAGCAGAAGAATGTCAAATCTCCAGCAGTAAATCTAATAAGACAACCAAGACCTATATTCACAATACCACAAAACACAATGAGAAAAATTAAATATGCCCTGGATGAAAGGGGAAATGCATCCTGATACATTGGAAGAATCACTATGGTAAATATGTCAATTTTATTTAAATTAAACCATAGATTTATGATTATTCTAATCAAATACCAAAAGTTTCTAAAATGGGAATTGATAAATTGGTTCCACAATTTATATGGTGTTACAAAATAACAGTAAAAGGGCGCCTGGGTGGCTCAGGTGGTTAAGCGACTGCCTTCGGCTCAGGTCATGATCCCGGAGACCCGGGATAGAGCCCCACATCGGGCTTCCTGCTCCGTGGTAAGGAGGCTCACCCCCTCCCCTGCTTGTGTTCCTTCTCTCGCTGTGTTTCTCTCTGTCAAATAAATCAATCAACTCTTTTTTAAAAAATGACAGTAAAAGCCAAAGCAGACTTAAATGAGAATAGAATTGGATGGCATCAGCAGGTAATAATACTTCTTATAAAGCTATAATTACCTACCACATCATGGGATCGGTATAAGAGCAGAGCAGAGACCAGAAACAGCCTTACGTACGTGTGATTTCTTAATGCATGAAAAAGAGAACACTCCCTAGACCTTGAGGAAGGGGTGGATTTTTCACTAAATTGTGCTGTCGATGGATGCCCAAATGGGGAAAAAAATGAATTTTGATTTCTTCCTCATGACTGGCATAAATCAATTTAAGACAAATTACAAAATTCTCTGTGAAAGTGGAAATAGCCAAGATGCTGGAAGGAAACAGTATAGTATCTTCATGATGTTGGAATAAGATAAGGAATTCTCACATAGAACATAAAAAGCTAAAGCCATAAAACAGAACTCTAGTAAACCATCCTTAATCAAAAGACACAACTAAGAGAATGAAAAGACAAACCTTGGGATGGACATAATACATCCTATCGAGAGTAAACACAGCAATATAAGTCTCCATGAAATCAAAGAGAAGGATGTATTAACACAAACATTAAAGGCAGAAAATACAAGTGAGAACATCAAAGTAACCTGTGCATACATGAAAGGATGCTTGACACTATTAGCCATCTGAGAAATTAAAATTCAGACCATAATGAGGTTTCATTACCCAGTCCCCTAATGTCTAAAATTGCAAAATAATGACAATATCAAGTATTGGTGATTTAACGGAGTAACAGGACTCTATATATACGAGTAGAAAGAGGGAAAGCCATACAACCGCTGGGAAAACCTGTTAGCAGCATCGGTAGAACCATGCCCACCTTTCCCCAGGCACTTCACCCCTAGTATGTACCGACAGAAATGTGCACATATTTGCATCAAAACACGCGGGCAAAAGTAAAATCTTAACATTCAAAAATGATAGTCTTTATAGTCAATAGCCTTTTTAATGTTCAAGAATGGAAAAAATCTCAAGGTTAATCTAAAATTAAATGGATAAGTAAGATTGCCGTATAATATATGGTGGAATAGAGTGACAGTGACTGTGTTCCAAAAAACACCATAAAAATGCAATTCACATACATAACGCTGAGTGAAGGAAGCCAGACCCGAGGGAGTAGTAAAGTCTGACTCCATTCATGTAAAGTGTAATATCAAGCAAAGCTCATTCGTGATTGGTGGGCTTTGGGACAGTGATCGCCTTGGGAGTATATAGTTACAAAAAGATAAGCGTTTTTGTTGTCTGCATTTAGTCTATGGGTGTAAAAATTATTAAAAAATACAAAACAAAATTGTAAAATTTATTGAGCCATTCACTCAAGTCTTGTGCACCTTTTTGTACGTGTTTAACTTTGTATAATACCACTTCAAAAAATCATCACCTTCGGGTAGCTTTCTAAGGTTAGCATCAAGTTTAAAGCCAAAAGGGCCAGACTCTGCATAGTTTACCCTTTGTCTTTATTGTTGTGACGTCAGACAAGTCATTTAGTCTCCAGACCTATATCTCATCTGTACAAAGGGTGTGGCAAGTAAGATTCATACCATAGAACCATTATCAGGATGAAATTAAGGACTATATTTAATGTTCCTAGCATTTAACACAGTGCCTGACCCCAAATATACCCCCAAAATGTTCAGAGGAATTGCCAATGCCTATGAGCTTGTTCCGACCGCCCCCGTCACATCACCCCCATCCAGCCACATCAGACTCCGAGATACTTCCCCAAATAAACTCTCCAGCACTTACCCCGTAGATCTTTGCTCAACAAATGATCCCCCTCCACATACCCCATGGGCTCTTTCCTTCCAGATGTGTGCATGGGAACAAAGCACCACTTTCTAGGGCATGCTTCTTACCCCAGTTAGAATTAACCTCATCCGATTCCCGTGTTTCCCAAGCTGGGATGACTCTCCATCCTGCTCAGGGCCATGTAGCATGTTGGGAAACACGTTTGGTTGCAACTACTGGGACATATGACCTTGTGGGTAAAGGACAGTGTTTGTGCTAACATCCGATAGCGTGTAGTGCGGCCCCACACAGAAAGAATGATCCAGCCCAAAATGTTAGTCATGCTGAGCCCAAGGAGCCCCATCTGAATCTGTTGGCTGATATTTAATCAGAGACTGCATTTTGGCCCCTACCCCACCCCCTCTCCCAGAGAAGCTTCTTGTGAATCCTTCTCTGCTGTGACTAGTGAGTTCCCAAGGAAGGAAAGGGCTTTAAGTGGGTATAACTAAAATTTTGGTGGAAATAGAAGGCTTGGGTGAGCCCCAGTTGCCTGTTTTCCAACTGGATTCATCTGCCCAGTTTATTAAGATCAACACTAGGTTGCTAGCAACCAAATGTTACAGGATGTTCAATGTAGCAATCAGGCTGATTGGCATTCACTGACCTCAGAGAGAGGGGGAGAGGACCTAAGGAACCGCTCACCCATTACTCGTCCTATCACTAGGAGAACTTGAAAGCCAAGGGTCATTTGAACCATTTTAAACATCTACTTTTTAGCCCTTCAGACTGATGTTATGTTTGGCCTTTTGTGAAGAGAAAGCCCTATGATGAGTGATCACTGTAGCTTTTATGGACCTTTGAAAGCATCATGATGAAGTCGAGCTTTGAAATCCCACGAATGAGTCTGTAAAGTGTCTCTTCTTTTCATTTTTCTCTTACGTTTTCTGCTTCACCTGTGAAAAGCCATCTGAAAGGGCAATGAGGACCACTGGTCTCTGGCATGGGACCCTAAACTTGTATCTTTGACCCTTACTTGGGGCAGAGGATGAGGGTCTTGGTTGTAGCCCAACAAATAGTATGACTTTCAAAGAAAAAGAAAGTCCTGGGCCTGAAGGCTGTGAGAGACTGGCATTTTTGCCGTGGCGAATGTGGGACTCCTGGTGAGAGTATAAGCCTGCTCAAAGGTGTACCCAGAAGGTTTGGAAGTCTCCACGTCACACACTCATTCGTTTCCAAATAATGCACAGAAGCACTAAGCCCACATGCATAACCACCGAGTTGTTCCTTCAATATTAGAACCTCTCACTGATTTATTCCACAGTGACTGTTCCCACCTGGGAGCAATGCTGTTCCCCAGATGACATGTAGGAATGTATGGAGATGTTTCTGGTTGTCACAGCTGAGGAAAATGATGTCATTGAGGGGTAGAGGTCCGGAAGGCGGCTGAGCACCACAGTTGCAGGATGGGTCTCAGGACCAAGGTTATCCGGGTACATAGGTCAGTAGGGCTGCACCTGAGGAGGCTTGTCCTTCAGCCTCTTCTGCAGTCGGGCCCTTGAGAGGCTCTGGCCATTCACTCCCTGTCCCCTCCCCTGCTCTTCAATCTCTCTATCTATTTATATCGTCTTAAATGTGAGGTGTGGGAATTCTATCAGGGCGGTGGAATTTGTCTGTGTTTCTCACCACTGCACCGGCAGGTGCTCTGGGACTAACTGTGGGGTGAGGGAGCGAGAACAGAGTGCAGCGAGGCCCCCAAAGTGGGCAGGAGGGGCCCCTGCTGCTCGCATGTGTCCTTCCCTCCTCGCCGATGGAGCCGACCTCCGGTTATCACTCAGCGCTCGAGCTCTCTGACTCGCTCCTCCTGGTCCCAGTGTCCTCCCTCCTCCACTGTGCCCTCCCTCGCCTTTGATCCCCCTGTGTTTTGCTCCTGTCACACCACTCTGGAGTCTGTCCCCCCGTGTGTGTCTTCTCTCCAGGACCTCAAGTGTCTCCAAGGCAGACCTAGGGCTTCACTGGGTATTCCCAGTGAATTTGCCACGCCCGGCACTGAAGAGGATCTAAGGAAAGATGTTTTGAATGAATGACCAACAAGGAAATGAGTCCGTCATCTCTGTGCGGGGGTGGACATTGGCCAGCAGGAAGCCTGGACGTGGGAGAGTCAGTCCTACTCCTCCATGTGTACCCGTGGCCCTCGGCGCCCTCCTCACCCCCACGGGGGGTGCAGAACCCTCGTGGGACCCACCCACTGTGTCCTCAGAGCTGTTGTGGACGTGAGCTGGGGTTTATGGGAACAGAAATAGGCTATTACGTAGATGCCATAAGAATAAGAGAAATAGGGCAAGATGACAAAGATGTGAGGTGTAAGTCGGACCTTCTAGGCCATTTCTTCCTGCTTCGTAGAGATGTTAGGAGAGACATGAGAGGAATTGGTGATTTAGGACTTGAGGCAGGTGCCCAAGGACAGGACAGGCTGCTCCCTGTCACTGCCCTTGGGGACAAGGGAGACCGACTCCTCGCAGGCCCGGGTAGACTGGGAGGCGGGGAGGGGCTATGGAAAGAGGACCCTGGCAGGGCGCACAGGGATCCTGGGAAGAGGCTCCTGGTCTTGATCCCGGTGGGAGCAGCACAGTACTAAGCCCTCCGCCCTCCGCTCCAACAGAGCGGCCTTCCACCTGTCAGCCTTGCCGTGTGTCTGGAGACGTCTGGAGACCGGCGATCAGGGAGGTCGAGGCAGGAAACTGTTCACTGAGGAGCAAAACATATTTGGCAACAGTGTGCACTCACCTGTGGAATAAACCCACAAACACAGTCTGTGACATCCTTCAAGAAAACCTTTAGCCAGAAAAAAAGGGTTCTTAACGGACAAAATCCAGAAATGATTGACGTAAGCCGTGGTACCGCCGTACCCAGAGGGCCCTTCGCTCTCTATGGAGGAGACTTGTGAGGAAGTCAGGACGTTTCCGTGGACCAAAGGGGAGGGGTGCTCTCCTGGGACACTAGGACACGGTCCACAGTGGGTACAGCGCCCTCCCGTGAGCCCGGGGAGCTCGTCAAAAGGGAGTGTTGGAAGCCTAACCAAGCAGGTCTGGTCATTTCCATAAGGATGCAATGCTGTGTTTTGGCAATTTAGTGACCACATTCATTCTGATTTTCCAAACTAGTTCAGGGGCCTTCATGGGATTCAACAGTCCCACAGACCAAAGAGTTTATGGGATGATGATCTATGGGCCCAAAGTATTTTTGCTGTTGTATATTTAGTTTTTAAAAGTCTGTATCAATTGTTGGAAAATGGAAGATTTCATATGGAAATCCATATTTTTCCATTCTTCAAAGGAAAAATCTGAAGATGTGGCTACACTGGATTTTCTCTTCCTCATGACAACACGTGGCGGTTTCCACCTTGTGGGTCTTTCTTTGGGAGTCTTGAGGCCTCTGACTGCTACCTCATGGCTTTATCACTATCTCTGATGGAGAGTCTGGGAGGGTTTTATACTTGGCTTGAGTCTGGCTTTCCAGGGTCACACTCTTGCAATGTCCCTTTGGTCCAATTAAGCCCCACCATGATCTTCTCTCACAGAGCCCAGAGCATCTCCAACCCATTCAGGAGGCATCTCCAGATACTAACACCCCTTAATTAATAGGCTCCCCAGAAAGTCTGAATAGATCACTCTTTCTCAGTTGTACTTTATGATATTGTCTGGGGGATATGGTATGCTATCTTGATACCGGCACATTTGAGCGTGCCGTGGAACATTTCCCCTGTCAAAGTCAGGTTGACTGTCGCCCCAGAAATTAGTCCAGCGCCTGACAATATATGTTTTATAGAATAAATAAATGATCGAATCTGCCTAATTTACTGAACACCTATTATATGACTGCTTCTCATGTATTATCTCAATTAAGCTTTAAGGCCATCTAGCGATGTAGGTGTCATTGTTTCAGAGCACACAGGAGACGCCTGAAATTCAAGAACCTAGATCACTTTCTGAGTTCTCACTGCTGGCTTTCGAAGACCAAAGCACTTGAGGGGTGCCTGGGGGGCTCAGTCAG
>PITA01035230.1:0-10725 GCA_004023965.1 Spilogale gracilis
TTTTTTTTTTTTTAAAGATTTTATTTATTTGACAGAGAGAAACACAGCCAGAGAGGGAACACAAGCAGGGGGAGTGAGAGAGGGAGAAGCAGGCTTCCCGCCGAGCAAGGAGCCCGATGTGGGGCTCGATCCTGGGTCTCCAGGATCATGACCTGAGCCGAAGGCAGTCGCCCAACCAACTGAGCCACCCAGGCGCCCCGCGTCTTGGAGAGTTAAGCATGGATTCTCATTCCTTTTTCACTTCAAGCCTGGACCAGAACAGTTTGAAATGAAGAAATAAGTGGCATGCAATAAAATAAAATGTCACATTTGCTGCAAATTTGAAAAAGAAATTACATATATTTCGTTTTTGTATTAAATGAGGTTGGTGTGAGAAATCTAATCACCTTTTATAGCTTATAAAAGTAGATAGTTATAAAGACCCAAATGTTAACATCAAATATGTCAACATTAGAACATTAGCACATTGTAAGGGCATCATGGCTTGATTTTAAAAAAAAATGATTAAAATCAGAAAGATTTGTATAGCAGTCAAATGCAACCAGATGTGTAATGAGAATTTCTTGTTCTTCAGTGTATCTCAGGTCCAAAGATGAAAATGATGGGTATTTGGGAACCTCCGCATTCTAAGTTAGAGAACTGCGGGGAAGTGAGGTGACCACAAGCTTCTCCAGGCTTATGAAGAGCTAGGACCTTTCTCCACCATCTTGGTGCTCAACTGAAATAAGGAGAAAGCTGAAACAATGGACTTTCTGGTGAATGTAATGTGCTTGGAGAAAAGCTTCTATCCCAAGAAAGGGGCACCTTATGAGGAGGAGTGCTAAAGATTGCAGGTGACTATCAGATAAAGGGACTGGGATTGTATCCCTTATTTTAATGTCTGCTTCGTTAGTAAATGGGCTGACAGAGTTGGCAGGAGGCACCCGAGCCCTTACTGCTTAGTGCAGCGAGGATGTGTGTGTCTCTCAGCCGCTTGTCAGACAGCTCAGAAAGTCACTGGGAGGGAGACACCAGTGTGCACGCCCACGAGGTCTTTGCACTCAAGCAGGGTGCCTCCAGCAGCAGTAGTTACTGGCTGAGAAGGTGTGAGAGCGGGAATCAAGGCGTCCACGGACGGCACTGTGCAGCGCGTTTCAGAGAAACCGCATCTGGTTACCAGTATGGGGGGGGGGCGTCTTCCGCCAGCCTCTGCCTGGGGGGAGGCTACACCTAACAGAGAACACTGTCGCTGTCCAGGTCCTGGAAGGAAAGGGTAACCCTTTACTCCCTCTCCTTCTCACCCAATGTCTGAGAAGCTGGCCCTAGAAGAAAGGGAGAAGGAGGTCTAGAGGCGAGATCCCAACCTGGAGTTATTTTCCCTCTGCGCTGCACTGCAACACCCAAGGTTCTAACTGGTGTTGCGTGAGTAACTTTGGAGTGGCTGAAAAGCTTTGAACTTGGGCCAAGATACCATTAAGGGAGATTTACTAAATAAAAAAGCGGATGTAGTGTAGTGTAGATTGGAATAGTTCCTGAAAGAATTTAAAAAATTCATATTTGTTCCTTGAGCTCAGATACTTGAACAGTCAGATGCTTTTATGGAGAAAATTGGTATGCTTGACTGAACATACAGAGCCTTTGAAACTAGGCAAGGTACGCCAAATACCAGCTCGGACACCGTAAGCAAGTTACCTTACATCTGCAGCCCTCTGTTTCCCTATTGGTAACCATCACCTTTAAGAAGACTAAGGGGTTGGGCGCGGCACTTGGGTGGCTCAGTTGGTTATGCCACTGCCTACACCTCAGGTCAGGACCCTGGGGTACGGGGATTGAGTCCCGCCTTGGGTGCCCAAACCCCCTGGGGAGTCTTCTTCTCCCTCTGACCTTCTCCCCTCTCATGCTCTCTCTCATTCTCTTTCTCAAATAAATAATAAATAAAATCTTTTTTTTTAAATGAAGACCAAGGGGGAATGATATAAATTAAGCTACTATAACAGAGCACAGCATATATCAGAAAATACCAGATTTTTTTCTCAATGTGCAGGAGGGATTATCCAAAAGACAGGTTAGAGAGGGGTTATTTTTTATAAGTTTATCTTGTGACAAGGTAGGGAAATATGAAAAGTATTTTAAGAGCAATTTAATTGTACTTTCCTACTTATACTCAATAGATTCATACATCTTTTCTAACCTGAGGAAGACTATTTTATTTTTATGTCAAGCATATCAGTTTTGGTGAAAAAATATTACTGCTCTTGAAATCTAGCATTGATGAATCTTATTTACTTTCTATCAGTAAATTCATAATGAATTTCATCATCTAAAATAGTTTTTGAATTTATTTTAACTCTGTTTTTTCTCTGGAAAAAGAATACTAGGGGAGCAGCTATTTTTAACCTAGTGGACACTTGGAATACAGATTTCAATATTTCCAAATAACCCTAACATTGGCAGCACTCAGGTTCACTGGATGTGTGTGTGTGTGTGTGTGTGTGTGTGTGTGTGTGTGTGTGTGTGTCTACCCGGTTCCTTGGATTCATAATATATAAAACCTTACATATTAAATATGCATATATAATTTACACATATATTAGGTATGTTATAGATAATGTACATAAATTGATGTTAACAAAACTGACATATTTTAGATGTTACTTGAAATCTAATTCAGGGCTAAACAAATAAAACCTTACAGATACTATTTTGGATTCTTAACCTAAGAGCCCATAATGTCTAGGCTTATTGGCAGGTCTAGGTCATTTTACACTTGCTATGTTGAGGAGTAATTATTGCAGTAGATGTAGTATCCTGGTGCTCAGGTTTAAGTAGAGGACATGGCCATTGAGAAGGAAGAGGAATTAGGCTGTCTAAAGAAATATAATAAGGAGAAGCGGAATGAAATTAAGTCAGGACAATTTCAGATGACTAGGAAGAAAAAAAAATGTCCTCTGAGAGCTTATTATTTTCTGACATAATCTTGCATGGGATAGTGAGAATGCCATGAAGTGCATAATTTAAAATCGGCCTGGGCAGCTAGTGAAGACTTCTTACTGCAAGGATCTGTACTTAAACTGGTTTTCAAAGGTCTAGATTTAAAAAAGAATGTGAATGTGTGTGCATTTCTCCTTCTATCTATATTATTTATTATATATATGTTTATATTCATTCATACATATAGTTTTTGCTGTGGAAAATTCTGCAAATAAGGATGTTTTCTAGAAATTCCATGCAATGCTGGTGGTTAATTTTTCTTTGTTTTTAAAAAAGCTTTATTGAGATACACCTCACACCATATAGTTCACCCACTTGAAGTGTACAATTCAGTGTTTTAGCCCTATTTAAAGACCACTGCAACCACCACCATAATTGCATTTAGAATATTTTCTACCCCCAGAAGAAACCCGTTCTCCCTTCTTTTCCTGATTCTTAGGCAGTCAATGCTTTCTGTTCCTGTTCTTTTGTCTGGATATTTTATATGAATACAGTAAAATATGTTGTCTTTTATGATGGGCTTCTTTCATTTAGTGTAATGTTTACAAGGTTTATCCGTGTTGTAGTATGTTATCAGTGCTTCAGTCCTTTTCAACACTGAATAATGTTCATCTTGTTATTTATTCATAAATTGATGAACACGTGATTTGTTTCCACTTTTCAGCTACTAGGACTAATGCTGCTATGGACAGTTATGTACAAATTTTTATGTGGGCAGTAGTTACCTTTTATATACACACAGGCACACATATATAATTTTATAGCATAGCTTTGGTACATTGTATTTTGGGGGATCTTTTTTTGGGAAAGAACTGAAATAATTGAAACGAATTACAGTGTAATTACAGTCTATATTCATACCTAAAAAATACTTTAAAAATATAAAAACCACTGTTTTTGTGTACTTCTTTTCATCAATAACATCTATCCTTAAGGTTGATATAAGAGCTAATTATCTATTGGGTTTATAGGAAAGGAGAAGACACTTTAATACTAATCCTTTATGCATTATATCACATCCAATTTCTACAGCTTCCCTCATGTTCTAGAGCACATATGATCATCTCCACTTTGCAAGTAATAAAACTAATATGCAAAGCCACTCATGACTGCTCAAGGTCATGTGATGTATTAGTGGCAGAATTCCCCTGCAGTTACCTTGTCTGATATTTTTACTTTGCTATATCTGGATTCTCACATCTACTCCATCACCTGCATGTGTGTGACTTGGCTGAAGTACTTAACCTTTTCCAAGTGTCATTTTCCTCATCTTTCTATGGTATTGATAACACTTGCCCCACATGTAAGATGATCATTAGGTGGAAATGGAACAGCTCCTGTAAAACTTTGCGAACATTACATGCAGGGTAAGTGTGTAATAGAGATGAGTGGTTGTCATTGCAAAACGCTGGAAGTAATAGTAGTTGTAATAATAACTGAGATTAAAACTCTATTTTTATGATAACTAATCCAGATTTTTATTTTTTAGTGTGCTAGACTACATTTATATAATTGGCTTCCCATTTGGCTATTTTGGGCCACCATGTGTGTATAATTTCACGCCTACTCTTTGGCCAAAATAATCCAAATGCCACGATTTATTCACATACATGAAATTACACACATCCATATACACATTGAGTGGCCAAAAATAAGTTCTCAACCAAATGGCAAGCCTTACCCGGAAAGGTTTATACACACGCACACAACTAAAATATCAATTCATGTGACACTTCGCATTTTTAAGACACCTTTTAAAGGTTGATATTCTCACTGCACCCAGGGAGCTGCACGTTAGTCAATGGTCTAATTTGTCTGAGCTCATTGAAATAATCAACTTGGAAAGTTTGAAGGACTAACAGAGCCAGTATATGCACTTGAATTAGAACCAGTCTTTTGTATCTTTTACCCGATTTCAGATATGTCTTACACATATACACATACATATATTTCTTAAATTTTTATTTTAACATTACATTTTTTTTTATTAAAGGAAATTTGAAAACAAGTCAAAAGGAGAAAGATAGTCACGGACATACCATCACTCGAAACCGACCTATTTATTTCCCTTCATATCTTTGAATATAGATCATTTGGTTATACCATCTCTACAGTTTTGAACGCTGCTTTTAAAAATTAACTTTGTAATATCAACATTTATGTTATTGCGGTCTTTATCAACGTGAAGTTAAAAGCTGATGTTTGGGAGATGTTCTACCATGATGGATTTTCTCTATGTGGTTTATATTCACTTCAGTAGTCTTTGGGTTGGAAGCTACATAAGCTATAATTAGATACTTGAAATTTCGCAAAACACATGTTTTGTAAATCATTTCATATAGTATTGTGTTTATATTTTCATTCTCAAATTCAGATATTATCTCCTAAGCACTGTGAAATTAAGAACTTATTTTGCTACAAGAAAACTGACCCAATTATTACTCTGCGCGAATTAAGCAAGCCTAATTTCAAGATGAAGCTTTTTTTTTTTGATAGATAATTTTTTTGCTACTTAAATTTTTTTTCAGTGTTCCAACATTCATTGTCCATTCCCCACACCCAGTGCTCCATGAAATAGGTGTCCCCAGTACCCACCACCAGGCTCTCCCACCCCCCCACCCCCTTCCCTCCAAGTCCCTCAGTTTGTTTCTGTGTCCAAAGTCTCTCTTGTTTTGTTTCTCTCCCTGAATTACCCCATTTCCCATTTACTTTCCTTCTCCTACTGTCTTCTATATTACTCCTTATGCACCGCACGTAAGTGAAACCATGTGATACTTGACTTTCTCTACTTGGCTTATTTCACTCAGCATAATCTCTTCCAGTCCAGTCCATGTTGCTACAAAAGTTGGATATTCATCCTTAAGATGAAGCTTTTGAGAAGCTTTTAGTTCTAAGAAAAAGGAGGAAAGAAAGAGGAAGAGGAAGGTGAAGGAAAAGTGGTGGGGACAACAAAGATGAGGACAACTCTTGATTTTTGAGCGATTTATTTGAAAAGCCATTTTGAAAATATGCACATACTATAACAGAAATAATAGGACATATATCTGCTCCTGTCTTCCTTCCATCAAGACAACACACAGAGTGTTAATCTTTTTATCCTAAGAACATGGACTTTCACAGCATTTCACTCCCACTTTTGAATAAGACGTGGAATCTTCATGGTGTCTTAGGTAAACGTGTATGTGCGATTATATCTGTGTGCCAGTAGAGAGTATCCAAAGGGCAGGGCAAGAATTAACCTACACTCTAGAGTCAGTCAAAATACAGAATCATAATTCATACTGGAATTTCAACATTACACTAGGAAAAGGCAATAGCAGATGGTCTAGAAATGCCTGAACCCTTCAAACACAGAACTTGGTACAAAAATAAAGCTCAGAACAAGCAGAAGACCCATTGAAAAATGTGAAGACCCATGTCAAAAACTATAGAGCTGGTTTGATTGTTGGTTTTTCATTGTTTGTGTTTCCTATACTAAGTTGTGAAGGAAAATTTAGGGAGCCAATTTATCTTGCTGTTGTTAGCTTTGTAAAACTTGAGAAAAATAGCTATTTCTCTTTGACTTCAGTCTAAGCATGCTGACTTTGACCCTAAGAACTCAATTATTACTTTAAGTCAGTTATCAGAAGGCCTGACAATAGATTTGTTAGCTCTTTACCTGCACTACAACCTGGGCTCTTCAGGCTCTTCTTAGTTTTGCCGTCCATCGCACCCTTTCAGGCTTCAGAAAATCTTCCTTTTTATTTTCTGGGCTGCCCTTTCTGGACCTTCATTTGCTTCTTCCATTGACATACAGCCATTTTTAATCTCCATGACTTTATTCTGTTCACTCTTTCCAGTCTTCTCCCATATTATTGAGTGTTGCCATGAAGTTAAACCAACAAACGAGGAAACAAACAAAACACAGTGATTGTTTCCACTTCAAATTCATTCTTTTCACATCCTTTGACTTTGTGACACCTTCCTTACTTTGCTCAATTGCTGCCAAAGACATTGTATTTAGTTTTACGATCAAGGCTGAAGTTGTTTGACTTGTCTTCCCTAATCTTTCCTCATATCCACCTATCACCATAGTTCTTGGACTACTTTAAAAAAATCTTTATATTCATCTGTCAGTTTCTACTTAATAACTGTTCTTTATCTTAGAAACATGCTACTTCAGGGGCACCTGGGTGGCTCAGTTGGTTAAACGACTGCCTTCGGCTCAGGTCATGACCCGGGATCGAGTCCCACATCGGGCTCCCTGCTCGGCAGGAAGCCTGCTTCTCCCTCTCTCACTCCCCCTGTTTGTGTTCCCTCTCTGGCTATGTTTCTCTCTGTCAAATAAATAAAATCTTAAAAAAAAAAAAAAGAAACATGCTACTTCAATGAGACATGGAGTATCTTCTGCAAACTCAGATGATGCAAGTTATGAGAAGAAAGGGCTCAGTGAATAATTTTAAGACCATGGGAAGTGCATCACTGTCTCTAGAGTTATGTGGACTTTTAAAGCTTCACTGGACCCTTGCCCTTTAAAGACATTTGATGTGCTACTTATATGTAAGAACTCATTTAGAACATCCTCCACTGAGTCCCCACAGTGTTATTGTCTCTGTCATTTGTTTTGTAGACATCATTAACCACATTAGATTGTAGTTTAATGTATCAAAGGAGCATCAACAGTTTTTAGCCCCCCACAGGTGATTTTGCTCTGTAGGCCAGCCTGGGAATCACTGGCCTACCTTGTGATTATTGTATCTCTGTATTCCTCATTAGGGTCTAACCTACTGCATAGCAATGAGCATAATTTTTTATCTCTCTGCATGTCATATAGAACTATACCTGGAATGGAGTAGAAAGTACATAACTATTTGTTCACTGATTTTATGCAACATCTTGAAAATAATACTTCAAAGGATATTATATTATTTGTCTTGGAAATTAGTCAGTGAACATTAGCAATAGGAATAAAACCAGAAAAGACCAAGCAAAAAAAGAAGACCAGGGCAAAAAAGGAAGGAGGTGATTCAAAGGTAATTACTCTATCTTCACTTTTTAGGTGACATATTCTTATTTAGTGTGGACTGATAAAAAGGAAAAACAAAAAAGGACGAAATGAGAAAGGAAAGAAAAGAAGAGACACTGCTAACCTAATACAAGTTTTGTAGGTCTCCAGAAAGTTCTTAGCAATGATTCAAACTTTAGTTTTCTAAAGTTGTTCTTACTTCTGAAAACCATAGCTCAGTACACCAAGATTCTATTTCATTCATTGTATCTGGGTTATATTTACTTCTTGTAGAAATAGTCTAGAGGAAACCAAATGATAGTGTTGCAGATTGCTACAAAACCTTTGATATACTGGATGCTTTTGACATTAATGTTGGCAAGAGAGAGAAAAAAAGCTATGAGATTTTTAGAGGGGTTATACCGATGAGAGCCTGCTCAGCTTTCTCCATTTACACTCAGTAAATTGTGTGTTGCTATCAACAGGCTTGTCACAGTTCTTGCCAAAACATTGGTTACTTTTTGTTATTATTAGAAAATTTCAGATTCACAATTCCAGTTTTCTCTTCCATGTTTTAGGTCAAGACTCATCTGTCTGAAAGAATATGAATAACTCAGAAGAATATATTTCATAATATAAAAATTTATGAGGCAGATTCATTATGATTTCAGACAGTAGATATAATATTTAAGAGTCCAGGAACAATGTAGTATTTACAAGCAGTTATTATAGCTAAGATTGAGAGTTCATCGAGAGCCCCAAGAAATACATCTAGTAGGCAGCAAATGATATGATATACATTCATGGACTGTTAAGTATTACAGAAAGCTTCCAGTAGGTATTGTTTGTTGATGGATATTCCCATGCTAAATAAAAATATTTATAATAATGGGCAATGAGTAGATTGTCATTCATAAACTATAGAGGAATAAACGTGAAAAATAAAGAGGTTATTAACTGAGTCCAGCAGGACAGTAATGCCTCTTAATGTGTTCTTCCCTCATCCATTTTCTTAGTGCAGACATTGTGATTTCATAGTAGAAGACTGCAGTTAGAAAAATCTGTCCAGGAACAGTAATAAAATTATAGTATTTTAATGATTGATATTCTGGGATGAATTTTCTAGTTTTATTTATGAGATTGTCTAGGCAAAGAGAATAAATTGCACTTAGTACAGTCTTTCCAGGAGAAATATGTCTCTTTTTTAGGAAAATAGAAGTGGACCATCTTGTATCATTTGGTCAGTTAATGTACTTGTTCCTATACCTCAAGTGATATCATAATTATAAAAAAAAAAGGGAGTACATGATCTCCTGCCACTCTTGGAAAGAATTCATGGGCAAATCCTTCATTAAAATAGCATTAACAGTTTGGCTTATAACAGAAAATTTAAATAAAGATGCTGATATACTCATTAGTCACTTGTTAATGTCAGAGGAAGAGTATTTGTAAAAGAGAGAAAGAGATCTCTCACTTAAGCACACATGTATTTCCTTCTTATATTTGCTTTATTTCTTTGTGGAAACTGTAAGCCTTTAACATTTTCAAATGCAAGTTACTTTTTCATTTTTGGTTTCCAAAAAGAAGGCATTTCTCTGGGAGGAGTTGACTAATTTGAAGCAAGTCTGACTTCAAAATAGGATTTCTAAAATACTTGTTTTAAAAGGTCTTTGCAGAAATCCTTAGACTGAAGTAATTATAATGAAATCTGGAATAAGTGATGGATATGTGAAATAGACTTCAGTTTCTTTCTCTGCAAACATATTCCTAAATTGTGTTTTATTTCATCCAACCCACGTGAAATCAAGTTGTCCTCTAAATATATGGGATAATCTTGAGTTGTTTTTCTTAAATAATTGTTCCTTCTTAGTATCCTGAATAACAAAAGGCTACTTTTTTTGGTGCCTTCAAATGTCTAGAATAATGGTTATACCAAAATCTGGGCAGTAAACTACACAGGATAAAAAATTATGTATATATGTATTTTATTTATTTATTCTTAAATTTTAAAAAGATTTTATTTATTTATTTGACAGAGAGAAACACAGCTAGAGGAACACAAACAAGAGGAGTGAGAAAGGGAGAAGTAGGCTTTTTTTTTTTTTTAAAGATTTTATTTATTTGATAGAGAGAAACACAGCGAGAGAGGGAACACAAGCAGGGGTAGTGAGAGAGGGAGAAGCAGGCTTCCTGCCGAGCAGGAAGCCCAATGTGGGACTCGATCCCGGGTCTCCGGGATCATGACCTGAGCCGAAGGCAGTCGCTTAACCAACTGAGCCACCCAGGCGTCCCGAGAAGCAGGCTTCTTGCCAAGTAAGGACCCCGATGTAGGGCTTGATACTGAGACTTAATCCTGAGACTCCAGGATCATGACCTGAGCCAAAGGCAGACACTTAATTACTGAGCCACCTGAAGCACCCACGTGTTATGTGTATTTAAAAAAAAAATTGAAAAAAATAAATCATTGAGTTGCCTTTGGAAAACATAGTTGCTTCCAAAGAACTGTATTTCTTTTTTTTTTTTCCATAACCCAGCAACTGTATCCCTCCCTCCCCCACACCCCAGCAACCCTCAGTTTCATTCTTCTGCATGTGGCTGTCCAATTTTGCCAACACAATTTGTTGAAAAGACTGTCTTTTTTCCACTAGACATTCTTTCCTGCTTTGTCGAAGACAAGTTGACCATAGAGTTGAGGATTTATTTCTGGGCTCTGTATTCTGTTCCAGTGATCTATGTGTCTGTTTTTGTGCCAGGACCATACTGTCTGAATA
>PITA01035231.1:0-10750 GCA_004023965.1 Spilogale gracilis
ACTAATCCCACCGCGGTCTGCAGGCGTCCCTCCTCAGATCGTGTATGGAGCTGTGAGGGAGCACTAATCCCACCGCGGTCTGCAGGCGTCCCCTCCTCAGATCGTGTATGGAGCTGTGAGGGAACACTAATCCCACCGCGGTCTGCAGGCGTCCCCTCCTCAGATCATCTTTGGAGCTGTGAGGGGGCACTAATCCCACCGCGGTCCGCAGGCGTCCCCTCCTCAGACCGTGTATGGAGCTGTGAGGGGACACTAGTCCAACCGCGGTCTGCAGGTGTCCGCGGATATCAGTCCATGGTCCCTTGAGGAATGGATGTTTAATAATGTTTAGTAAAACCTTATCAGAGACTCTCTGTATGTGTAGAGAAATTGTTTCTGCAGCTCTCCCTGTGTGCACCAATCTTCACCCATTTGCCTACTACACGGTACTTGGGGGCGGCTGGAACAAGGGCCTAATGATGGGAATGAGTGCTGTGAAGGAAGCAGGAAGGCAGGGACATTGATATTGAGGGCAAAGGTAAAATTGCCGCAAGTGTCAGAAGGCAGGGGGGTGCGATCAGAACTGTGGGACAAAGAGGACAGAGGTGGAGGGACATGACAGTCGGGACAGTGGGTCTGGGCACTTGGTCCAATAGTCATGTGCTTCAGTCCTCCAGGGGCGGTGGGGGGAGGCTGCCACCCTGGCTCCGCCCTGCAGAGGGGGTGCTCAATGAGGGGATGTTCATGGTGGCCTTCCACTACCCAAGGTCAGCCGCCTACATTCAGAGGTGAGTCTCGAACTGCAGTCGTCTTGCTCCTAGGTCAAATCTTGACTATTAGCACATTTAATGTTACTCCCAAAATGGTCTGCCCAGGTAATCCCTTTGCAAGGAAATAAATGATTTTATCACCTAAGAGAGCTTTCCTGGCCTTCTGTAGGCCAGATCTTTTCTTGTCTATGCCTGTATGCCTGTATCTACCGACCCAGCTCTCAGTCAGATTATGTATCTGTCGTCCATCTTCTTCTGTCCATCAGTTCTCCCTCTCCTCTATGACCTCTCTCTCTGTATGGTTTGCTTTCCGTCTCTGTCTTCTACAATAGAATGGATGAAGAAAGCATTGGGAAAGCCATCCTGTGCATCCCGTGCATTAGGACCCTTGCATTGGGACCACTATACCCCTAGTTCCTCAAACAGTGCCCGGCACATAGTAGGTCCTCGACACCTGTCTGCTGAAGAATGGGTGGATGGCGGCCTCTTTTTGTCAAGCACAGAGTCTCGCTCACACACACGGGGACAAGACCACGATGCTGTCTCCGCCTAACTGCGTGCAGAAGCCGCAGTCACACATGGTCCGGACTCTGTGCGCATGTTCTCAGCGAGGAGGCACTGCTGGAGCGTGGGCAGGGCGAGGTCGCAGCCATGCCCCTGGGTGGACCGGGCTGGTGCCCTGCTTGCCTCTCACACGGAGGCTCCTCACTCCTCCCTGCTTTCTTGTTGGGGGACATTCCTTTCCTCCATCCTCCAAAGCGCTCACGTAAATGACACGGCCCCACGGCCCCTTTCTCTGATCCCCATCTCACCCTGCGATGTCTCCAGGTTCTCTCGTAGAGCTCCCGCCCGGGGGTCCTACAGGGGAGCAAAGCTGGGCGAGTTGGGCGGCTTCCCTCCACTGTTCCACCTCTCACGTCTGGGAGAAAGGAAACTAGCAGAGAATATCTGGGAGGTTTTCAAGGCCAACCTTGTGCCGCACTGAACACCCCCTCCGCGAGCACCCCTCCGCAGGGCGGAGCCTAGGCGGCACCCGCCCCCCACCGCCCCTCCAGGACTGAGGCGCAGGAGGATCCGCCCAGCGCACGGACCCACCGCCCCTCCAGGACTGAGGCGCAGGAGGATCGGACCAGCGCACGGACCCACCGCCCCTCCAGGACTGAGGCGCAGGAGGATCGGACCAGCGCACGGACCCACCGCCCCTCCAGGACTGAGGCGCAGGAGGATCGGACCAGCGCACGGACCCACCGCCCCTCCAGGACTGAGGCGCAGGACGACCGGACCCAGCGCACGGACCCCCCGCCCCGACTGTCTATGTCACCTCACTGAGTTCCCCGTGACAACTTCAAAATTAGGCTGAAAACTGTAGAGTCTTGTGATTCTATTCTGCCACTCTGCCTGGTGAACAGATGTGAACATCCAGGGGTAGTTCAGGGACACAGGAAGGTACACAGACAACCACCGGACAGGTGAGTGAAAACGCCAAGCTCACCAAGGTATGGAGCACGAGTACCGGGTCTCAGTAACGAGCTGTGAAGCGTAAGGTACCGGCACTTACCCAGAATGCAAACGCTTTCCTGCATTTTATAGCAAATACTTTTTTTCATCACAGGTTTTACTTTTCTTTGATTGATTCTAGTTTTTAGAATCAAAAGTGGCAGCCTGGACCGTGGCTGCAGAATCACAGGCGGTGCCAGGCGGGCGGTGCACAGGGACGGCGTCCCGCACACGGGAGAGCGCGTCAGGCAGTCCTGGAGGACAGGTGTCCGGGTGCGATCCCAGGGCCTGGCCGGTTCTCTGTGAGCCGCTGCAATTCGGTCAGCGCTCAGAAGACGTGATTTAGTAGTCACTGGTCATTTCAATTTACTCTTTTTGCGTTTTTAATTAGTAAATGAATCCCTCATGGTCAAATGATTAATTGCACAGTGATTCACCGCAGCGCCTTCCCTTCCTGTGTGTGCAGAGCGCGGTGCATGGAGGGGGCGTTCCGAGCCCGGCTGGCGTCATAAATCACGCCGCGTGCCCGCCCTGCTCCAGCGCAGGTGCCGTCAGCACTTTCACCACCAACTCCCGTTTTCAAGGTGCTTAAAACTAAGCCGGGAAAATTCATTTTCAGATGGCAGCTGGTATAGGAGATGTCCACCAGGGAGCAATCTCTTAAAACCAGATTTGAGAATTTACTTGGCCATTGTTAAAACTACCGAACAGATAAAGTTACCGGTGCACCCTTCTCACCCAGTTCTATAAAATGAAATTAAATTAAAATGAAATAAAAGGACTGCTCTTAGCGTCCTCTAGAGTGATATGATTTCAGGAGCAGCCCATTGTCCTTTACCGTTCATCTTTCATAGACTTTGCATTTTAGAAAAGTTTTAGATTTAAAGAAAAATACGGAAGCTGGTGGAGTTTCCATGTATCGGTACCGATGTTTCCCTATCATGACGTCACTGCGTGTGGCCCGCTTGTGACTCTTTTGAACCAATACTGATACACTGTTATTAATCAAAGTCCCTACTTTTTTTTTTAGGTTTCCTTAGTTTTTACCTAATGTCCTTTTTCTGACCCAGGATCCCATCTCAGATCCCACATTACATTCAGCCACCTTTTCTCCTGAGGTTCCTTCCGGCTGTGACCGTGTCTGTGATGTCCCTTGTTCCCGATGACATTGTCAGTTCCGAGGTGTGCTGGTCAGAGGAAGCGCGGGACGCTCTTCTGTTGGATACCTTCCTTCCAGCTCAGCATTCTCTTCAGGGTTAAGATTTATGGGATTTGGGAGAAACACCGCAAAAGTAAAGGGCCACTTTCAACACAGGGGCACGAGGCCCAGCCTCCCCGCCTGCCCTGTCCCTGTTGGTGAGACTTGGAGCGCTTGGCCTCAGCCAGGCCTCTCCACTGCAAAACTACTCACTTTTTTTTTTTTTTTTTTACTATTGTATTATTTAGAAAAGAGTCATCATCCATACCCAAGCAATGGGGATTAAATTCCCCACCTCCTTTAGACACAGTATCAACATACATTATTTGGAACGCTTCTGCGTGGGATTTGTGTCTCCTCTCCCTCCAGTATTAATGTATTATTATTTATCTCTATCCCTAGGGATTCATATTTACTTTATACCTTGGCTATCATGCAACGCTGTGTTCTTTATGTTGTCTCCCAGATTGTTCCAGCTACAGCTGTTTCTTTTTATTCCCTGGGATGCGATTGTAATGTGAAAGCACCCTCCCAACATGCTTAAAACTGGATTTGGTCCTTACAAGTGAGCCCGTGTCATCGGTCCATGGGTGCACCAAACAGAGGGGACGGACTTCACAGCCCCCGTGCCCAGTGTGCGATTCAAGTGTGACCTCAAGTTGACACAGAGCTAGCTCAGGTCTCTTTGGGGAACCCACATTTCCCCCTTTCAGCCAGAACCGCAAACCAGCCGTCTAACAGACTTTCTCTGGAAGTTTCCAGCTGTACTACGAGACAGACGATGATAAGGAAGCCTGGCAGTGAGCGTGGTGGTTATTTAGCCCTCTGATGGATGTCTGTGCCCTTTCAAGCGCACAGGCTCTGCAGTCCAGACTGGATGGCTTCAGACTTTGCCTCTGAATCCTTGAGTGACCCGGCCGATCGTTTCGGGGCTTAACACCCTCTGTCGACCAACAGGGACAGTAAGCGCGTCCCGCTGGTGGGGTGGCTGTGGCGCTGAGATCCCCTGCACAGTGCCAACTTGCGTCGGCTCTCCTAGATGCCTGCAGCACGCTCCTAGGGCCTACAGGCTGCTCGGCGGGGGGCTGGGATTGGGGCTGGGACCACAGGTGGCTGTGTGGGCAGCAGAGAGACAGAGACTGAAATCACCCCAGGACTCATTCCAGGCAACAGCATAGCAAGTATGGAAATCCAGGAAGTTAGGGGACAGTCTGCAAGGCAGGCAGACCCAAAAGAACGGTTCAAGACGGGGGGGCATTTCCTGTCTGTGCCCTAAAACTCCCCATCGGGGCTTTTAGGCTGGAACCCCTCCAGATCCCTCAGAACATAGAAACCATTTGGGGGCGGGCAGGGGACCATGTTCCAGGTTCATCTCCCAAAGTGACCACTCATACCTCTTTGCCCCGCAAAAGGAGAGCCTGTGACCCCGCAGGGGCTCCAAGTCCTTTCTTTCTGGACTCATGTCCTGGGACTCTTCCAGACTCCCACCTGTGACTTACTAACCCGCTATCATTTAAGGCAGGATCCTCTGGGAGTCTGGGAAGGCCCCTGGCTTCCAGATCCCTCATGCTCCTCTCAGGAATCGATGCAGTGACTGAATGGAGCATTGTTCCTGCACAAAATGCTGGTCGTTTTGCAAATCATAATTCAAGTAATCATTAAAAATAATTTAATATATTTAAGAATAAAACATTTCAAACCTAGAGAAAATCAGAAGTCTGATTTTGCTTGAGTCAGTTTTGTTAATGTCCAATTTTCCCCAAAATATGTACAAATTTTTTCCATGAAAAATGATGTTTCCATGATGTTCTTCATATGTATGCTATATGCTACTTTATATTTAGATAAAGTTCCACATATAATATATAAGCATTTTTATAAATGAAGCTTCTATATGTTGAAAGCTACATATAAGCCATATATAAGTATCTTTTACCTAGAGCATATAAATTCATTTATAAATGTATAATTAATGGCATAGAATTATAACATTTTCTTAGAATCTTTAAGATAATACACATGTTTGTGGCCCTTTCTCACTTTTCCTAAAGAAACCTGCCCATTTCATTGCTTATTTTAGACAGCCCAGTTTTGATTAGATTGAGCCTTTAATTTTATTTTTGCTCCCTATTGAATCATCTTCTGTCCTTAGATTGTTCCTTACTTTTATCTTTTTAGGCTGACCCTGTCGTTTGAACTTCCTGGCTTGCTTTCCGAGCTACTTTATGTTCTTGCTTTTATTCTAATGTTTGCAGCTAAGTCTTTAATTTTTTTTGTAGTTACTTCTTATCTATATCCCAGAAATTTGGTATGACTGTCATCTTTATCAGTTCTTTTGTGAAATTCTGCCTACTTGTAATATTTATATTTTAAGCTGTGAACTCGGATACAAAGCAGGTCAGATTGGCTGGATCTGATCACGTCCTTTGCTGAAAGCAGTCAGTCTTATAGATGTCTTCTTTTCTCACCATCTACTCTGTGATAATAACATAGTTAGGACAGGAGATGATACTCATTTTCCTTCCCTATCAAATGTTCTGGGTCAGTACAGTTTATATCAATTCTTAAAAACAGAATATAGCTAAACTTTAAAAAAAAGTCCAGTCTGAGAGTCAATCTGATCAGTTGGTGACCTGAGTCCCTTTACAATTACTGCAACTAATATAGTTGAGATTCTTCTAATTTTCTTATTTGAAATGGTGCTTTTTATTTACTTTTCTCTGACTTTACTTCTTGGCATTCTTTCTTATTTCTTTTAGATAACCACGTTCTTCCTTTTCCTTCTACTCTTTGAAAACTACTTAGCCATTTCTGTAATCTTTAGAAGTAACAAATAGCATTTCCATGCATCCGTGATTAGCAAAATCTTACATTAGATGATGTTTCTATTTTCCTACCAAGCAATTAGTGTGATTTCAAGGAAAATCCTTTCTTACTGGATGCTTTCTTCATAGCATTGCGATTCTGTCCTGTGTGGGTATCATGCACATGGTCGCGGCTTCCGTTATCTCCAGGACAGTTGGCATCACTGTGGCTCCATCCACCATTTCTAGTCTTAGCACCCCCTCTGTGAGTGCCCATCACCCCTGCCGGCTTCCCTGTCCCTTCCCTTGAAGCACATCCTTAGTCATCCCTCCACCAAAGTGAAGGGGATAGATTCTCTCAGACCCCCTGTGATAGGTTTTCTCATTTCTCTATTTCCCTTTGAATTGGATATGAAATTATTATAGGGTTGTTGAATCTTCTCCTCCATTGTCCACATCCGTGGTTCCCGTGGAGGGACAGCTGCCTCCCTGTGGTTCTCTGTGTGCCCTCTCCTCACTGACCACTGTCCTTTTACTGCTGATCTCGGACTTCTGTAATTTCTCATGACAAGTCCTCCTACAGATCGGCTTTCTCGATCTTTTTGTGGGCGTATCATACATCCTGAATCTCAGACCTGCATCCTTTGGATTTCCAAATATTGCTTTATTCTCTCTCGTCTCTCATTTGGGCCAGAAATGGGGCTTTTGCCTTCTACTTACATCTTTTAACCCTTGTCATGTTGTCTGTATTTTCTCCTCTTGTTCCATCTACAGGGAAATGTCTTCACATCACAGTTTGAAGTTCTTAATTGTCTTTTTAGATTTTTCTGACTTGCTATTTAATCTCACTCAATGAATGTTTCATTCAGTTTTTCTTAACTTCTTTATTCCTAGATTTTTTATTTATTTCTGTCTTATTCATTTCCCTGAACGCTTATTAATTTATTAACTATTTCTGATGAATTATATCAGAATGTACTTATTTCACATTTGTGAAAGGCTGCTGATAGACAGTTTGCTGCACATTGTAAGACTGGTGTGGTAAGTTCTGGTGCCTGCGAAGGCCTTGCTGCGCTCAGGCAGTGAGCACAGTGACCTCTCCAACAGTGTCCTCCTTCCCACCCTCCCACTGGTCCTTTGCACCTGCTGCCCCATGCTAGACCACCACAGGTCTACTATCACTAGAGGTCCCTCTGCATTTTCTAGAACTTTATATAAATGGGATCATAGTTTTGTGGTAGATAGAATGACCTTCCAAGAAATCCCCAGAACCCGTGGCCACGTCTCTTAGCACGGTGACAGGGGCGTTGAGGATGTGCACGACCGAAGGGCCTCGAGATGAGGAGGCACCTGAATGATCCAGGGGGGGCCCAGGGTCTTCACAGGGTCCCTATAAGGGTCAGAGAAGACATGATGTGGGCTGCCAGCCAAGGAGGGCTTCGGCTTCTGGAAGCTGAAAAAGGCAAGAATAGGTTCCCTCCCACCACCTCCAGAAGATGACAGTCCTGCAGGCACCTTGGTGTTACCCCAGTGAGATCCACTGTGGGCTTCAAATCTATAGGATCGTAAGACTATAAATTTGAATCGTTTTAAGTCACTATGTTTATGGTTATTTGTGAAAGTGGTTATAGGAAACTGATAGAGGCATGCACTCTTGGCGTCTGGCTTCTTTTTCACTCAGCGTAATTATTTTGAGATTTGTCCATCTTGATGTATCAACCCTTTGTTTCTTTAAGTGGTAATCTGTACAGATTCATACCCCTTTAATGGCCATCTGGGTGGTCTTCAGTTTGGGGCTATAACCAACAAAGCTGCAATGAATGACTATTGTGCAGGCATTTGTGTGTGCACATGGGAAGGAAAACTCCTTTATTTTCCCTTGGGTAAATACGCAGGAATGGAATGAGTGAACCCGATCATGCCTATCTGCTTTTATATTTAAGAAGCCACCATACTGGGCGCCTGGGCGGCTCAGTCGTTTAAACAACTGCCTTCGGCTCAGGTCATGATCCTGGAGTCTGGGGATGGAGTCCCACATCGGGCTCCCTGCTCCACGGGGGTCTGCTTCTCCCTCTGACCTTCTCCCCTCTCATGCTCTCTCCCACTCTCTCTTGCTCTCAAATAAATAAACAAAACCTTAAAAAAGAAGAAGAAGAAGCTGCCATACTGTTTTCCAAAGTGGGGCACCCTTTTCTACCTCCATCATCAGCATGTGAGACTGTCAGCTTCCCGCATCCTCACTAACGCTTGGTAAGGCCAATCTTTCCATTGTGGCCATTCTAAAAGATATGTCATGGTATTTCCTTGTCGTTGGGATTACATACAAATAATAGCTGGTGACATGAAGCATGTGCTGATTTGTCTTTGTCTTGTGTTTAACTTTATTTATTTATTTATTTATTTATTTATTTATTTATTTATTTATTTATTTATTTATTTATTTGACAGAGAGAGATCACGAGTAGGCAGAGGGGCAGGCAGACAGAGAAGAGGAAACAGGCTCCTTGCCGAGCACAGAGCCCATGCGGCCTCGATCCCAGGACCCTGAGATCATGATCTGAGCTGCAGGCAGAGGCTTTAACCCACTGAGCCACCCAGGCGCCCATGTTTAAGTTCTTTAATGAGGTGTCTCTTCAACTCTTTTGCCCATTTCTAAAATTGTGTTGTTTCCCCATAATTAAGTTTTCAGAATTTTTAATATTTTCATATGTATATTTACATGTAAATGTATATGTATTCATAATATTTTATATATTTAGATATTTATTTACATAATGTATTTATATGTGTATATATCATAATATGCATTTATAATGTGCATGTATTTATAGGATGTTTGTTTGCAAATATATTCTTAGAGTCATGGCGTGTTTTCTCAGCTTTTTAGCATTATATTCAAGGAGAAAAAGTTCTCAATTTTGAGGAAATCCAATATTATCTGTTTTCCTGTATGGTTCATGCTTTTGGTATAATACCTATAAAATATTTGTCTAGCACAAGGTGCAAGATTTTCTGCTGTTTCCTGTTAGAAGGCTTACAGTATTAAGCTTTGGGTCCTTGGTTCATTTGCAGTTACTCTTTTATATGGTGCAACTTTTCTGGTCTAGCAGTCACTCGTCTGAGTGGACAGCAATGCTACATTGTCTTAATTAATATAGCTTTACAGTGAGACTTGAAATCAGTAAATGTTGGCATTTCAACTTAGTCAGTTTGGTAGTTTTGGGCCATATGGATTTTAGTATCAGCTTATCAATTTCTACGAAAAGCTTGTTGGGATTTTGACTGGCAATGTGTTCAATCTATAAAATGATTGAGGAGAACCAACATTAAACTGTACTGAATCTTCTGGTACATAAAAACCATGTAACTCCATTTAATTAAACCTTATATACTTTTTCTCAAAATCCTTTTCAGTGCACAAGCATTAAGCAGCTTTCATAAAATTTCCTAAGAATTTCTTAATTATTGGTATTATTGTAAAGTATATTTTAATTGCATTTTCTAATTGTTCATTGCTTATACATAGCCATTCAGTGAGGTTTTATTTATTGATCCTGTATCCCGCAACCGTACTAAAATGACTTGTCCATTTCCACTACTTATGGGTACAGTCCACTGGGTTTTCTATATAAAAGTAGAGATTATCATGTTGTCATACTTCGTGGTTCTCATAAGGATGACTTTCACTCCTCCTTTTCTTGCCTAGAACCTTCAGGACAATGTTGAATAAAAGTGATGAGAGTAAAGTCCTCTCTGAACAGTTATTTTAGATTTCTTTTATTATTATATTATTTAAAACCCGCTTGTATTTTTTAATGTTGTTGGTTTTATCTGCTAAGATCTTGCTGTATTTTATTGGTCCCTAGCAAGTTTTTCAATTTTGGCTATAATTTTATCTCTAAAGGATCTTACTATTTTCTGTGCTAATTACTAACAATGTGGGTTGTGCTAATGTATCTCAGGAACTTTTAATTATCGTGAAATTTTCTCAAGTTAGTGAGTAGAATAAATGCAAATAGCCAATCTGTGAGAAATGCCAATCCATGGATTCCTATTCTCAGTAGTATGCTTCGTTTAATTTTCACCCACAGCCTGGAAGGGGCAGAAACCTCCCTCCTGGTTTTCTGAGTCACTGCTGTATAATTACAAACTTTTAAGGGTTCTGGCAAAAAGAATCACCTCAGTTTCAACTCCCTATCTATGCAAACCGAAGGCTTTATCATCAGCATCTCCATAGGCAAAGGAATGTGTATAATAATCTCTTCTACCACTGCCACCTCTGTCATCACCTCTGCCTTCACGGTCCTCACCACTTTCACCATCCCCTGTGCCTCCATCCCTTTCATTATCACTCTGCCATCACCTCTTTCTCCACCTTCACCATCATCTCCATCATCACCTGTACTCCATCTCCACCACCATCTCCCACCACAACTATCTCCTCTACCCCCAAAATCTCCCAACCCCACCATCTCCTCTACCCCAAAATCTCCTCTACCCCC
>PITA01035232.1:0-10718 GCA_004023965.1 Spilogale gracilis
TCCCCCACTCCCCTGTCTCTGGGGGCAAGCCTCCAGACCCTCCAATTTGTTTCTACCTTTTTGCCGATGTTCTTTGTCTCTCGTGGCGGTCCAGAAGTGGGAAATATCACATTTCAGGCTGGTTTCATGGGTGTTCACGGTGGTCTTGTAGTGGTTTTTTTGCTGGAATTCAGCTCTCTTCAGGGAACTCCCTGAAATGTGGTCACCTGGCCTTCCACCATCTTGACCCTCTGCCTGACAATTTTTGATAAGAAGTCAGATACAGTAAAATTTACCGCAGTATATGTTGGACACTTTTGTATTCTTATACATATTCTTGAACTTTACTCTGGGGCACAGTTAAGTTAGGTGAAACAATTTGATAATTTGGGGTCTCCCCTTTATTATTTCTTAGACAGGACTAGAGCAGTATTTAGGACTACACAGTACTTAGGCAGTTACTTCCAAGTACTCTACCAAATACTCCATGAATTAGGAGATTTTTCCAGTCTGGCTTGCTAACAAATACTCCATGAATTAGAGATTTTTCAGTCTGGCTTGTGAGAATAGGCAATATTATCTACCCTCATGAGTTCTGATTTCCCTCTAACCCTTCCAGATAGTTTTTCCCATAGATATTGGTTTATCAGTAACCTGCTAAATAATCCAGGAAAACCCTCTACAGGTGTCTGTAGTATTTTCTCTGCTCCTCTCACTGCCGTAGTAGTCAGTCCTGCTAACTCTGTCTGCCTTGGTCTTCCCTGACTCTTAGTTCTGTCTCATCCACTCAAGGAAGCTGCCAGGCACTGCCTGGGTTTCCCTTACCTACACAAAAGCCTGAAAACACTCAAGGTGGTAAGTTTGGGCAATCATAAGGCTTACTTGATTTCTTTCCCGTCTCTTAGGGATCACTTGCCTGTGTTGCCTAATATCTGGTCCCCGAAAAACTGTTGTTTCCTGTATTTTTATGGTGTGTGTGTGTGCGTGCGTGCGTGTGTGCGTGTGTGTGTATGTACGTACTGGGGAGTGTTCTTTCAAACAGGTGGGTGAATCCAACCTCTCGTATTCTATTTCACTGAGAGGTAGAAGTCCTTGGATTGTTTAACTTTTATCATTTTTTATGAATATCAGTTAGGTCTGTTTTATTGAAGTAATTCAGTGTTATTTTCTAAATTACTTCCCCCTTCATTTTTGTATATTTGTCCTTTTTTCCACTATTTTTATTGTTTTATTCTCCTATATACTTTGATAATTCTTCAAATTCTGATGTTACTACTTAGAGTCTTTAGTTTTAATACTTATGCTATTGAAGAAATGTTCACAAATGATGACTTTTTTTTAGATGATTCTTGTTAAGGAGAGTTTATTTTTCCTTTTTCTGAAAGATGCTTGGTAGAGATAGTTTATATTTAAAATTGTGTTTTATGGGGCGCCTGGGTGGCTCAGTTGGTAACGCGACTGCCTTCGGCTCAGGTCATGATCCCGGAGACCCGGGATCAAGTCCCACATCGGGCTTCCGGCTCGGCAGGAAGCCTGCTTCTCCCTCTCTCACTCCCCCTGCTTGTGTTCCCTCTCTGGCTGTGTTTCTCTCTATCAAATAAATAAAATCTTTAAAAAAAATTGTGTTTTATTATCAAGTTGTATTATACTTACAACTTGTTATTGTAACAGGAGATAAAGTAAGCATATTTACAGTTAATCTGTGATAAACTTATGATACTCTGACCACTAGAATGCTAACAGTCAGCTGCCAACCTTTGGGGTTTTTTTGGTTTTTTTTTTTTTTTGGTTTTTGGTTTTTTAGTATTTTATACTTAAACCCTGAGCTGTTGAGTGTATTAATAACATGGGACCTTCCCTTCTATGTTGTGTGATTCTACACATACCTTTATATTTTAGGACCTACCTTATGAGAAAAAATCAATACCTCTTTTCTCCTTGACTATTTAAGCACATTCCAGGGAAACCCTGCTACTTTACATTTTCTTCCTCCCTCATTAACCACATTCCAGTTCCACAGATTTGGTATCCTCTGATTTAGAATGACAAATAACAGTCTACCATATATCAAAAAATCTGTTTGAAGATTCTGACAGTTACCTATGCAGAGTATAGGTTTGGTATTCCCTGCATATACATCAAACAAAACAGATCACAAAGCTACTGATGATTTTATATAGTGAGAAAATGTGAAATAATATATTTTACTAAAACCTTTGCTGCTATATAGTATATATATATATATATATATATATATATATACATTTCCTTTTAACTTAGGATTTGCTCTCCCATATGCTACATATGGACCCACAACAACGGTACACTACAGAACAAGTATTAAAACACTCATGGATAACCCACAGAGACCACTTGCTAAATGATCAGCCAAATAGAAATGATACATCACATGTCATTAAGGTAAAAATATTATAGTTTTATGCATTTGCTAAATACTTAATAAAGCCTGTATGCCATTCACTGACAACACGTATAATTACCTTAAATACCTTTATTTTTTAAACATGTATTTATAGATTTGTTTTTGTTTTTAGATAACAACTATGGATTCTTGTTACTCTTCTTCTCTACCTAGTCCCTCACTGATGATAAATAGAAATTCTTTGATTGTATTTGACTTGTTCTTTAGACACTGGGACTAGAAGTGAACTAAATGCAAGTTTAATATGGAAAGAAAATGTTGCTATTGGTTCCTAAATTAATAATCATTGGTGAAGATTCCCATATTTAGGATTTTATGCATTTATCTGCTGATGCATACTTAGGTTGTTTCCATGTCTTGGCTATTGTGAATAATGCTGCATTGAAAATGGAAGCACGGAAATCTCTTTGAGGATAAATGACTAGTGCTATACATATATACAATAGGATATTATTCAACTTTAGAAAAGGAGATCCTTCCATTCGCAACACCATGGACGACCCTGGAAAACATGCTAAATGAAATAAGCCAGACACAAAGAAAAAAAAAGTATATAATCTGTGTTATATGTGGAGTTTTAAAAAAGTCATATATATAAAAGCAGACAGAAATGTTATTTTCAGGGGCAGAGAAGAGGGAAAAATGGGGATATATTGGCCAAAGTACAAAGTTGTAGTTATGTAGGATGAGTAAGTCTAGGTATCTAATGTGCAGCATGACAACTATAGTTAATAATACTATATTAAATACTGGAAATTTGATAAGAGTAGATTTCACATGCTTTCATCACAAAAAAATGAAAACTTTGTAAGTAGAAGATATGTTAGTTGACTACAGTAATCACTGTACTATGTATATGTACATCACAATATGATCCATGTCTTAAATATATACAACTTCTAATAAAAATAAAGTTCTTAAAATGTTTAAAACAAGTTACATGGATGATGAAAGGCTGACAAAAAGAATAAGTGTTAATGTTTTAAAAATGTGTAAGAAGCATAATCTTTGAAATAAAAATAAAAATAACCAGGTATTAATTCATGAAGGGAACATCAATGCATAGGTCAAGTATATGCGATTATCTTCCTGAGAAATAAGGTGGTATTCTAGTTAAATCTCTCATGATATAATATGGATTTTTTTACATCCAAAGATTGTTATTCAGTTTGTCTTATTTCTCATTATTTTAGGGAGCAGTGATTACCACATATTCCGCCCTGACTCACAAGACCTTTCAACCAGTCCTTGAGCCTGTTGCTGCTTCAAACTTAGCTCAGCGACGGAGCATGAAAAAACAAACATCAACTGGTCTGTAAGATTTCTAGTGTTCCTTAGCCATACTGGATGAAGAAAAAATAAACTGTGTGGCTTTTTGCCCATTCTTATATCAAAGGCGTTATATTCTGCTACATTACTTGAATATTCTGTTTAAACCCCCTTTTTTAGGGAGATGAGATTAGAAAAACAGAGGTCCAGAGTATCCATACAATGTTGTTTTGTAGTAGTGTCCAAGTGTTTAAGTATATAATTGGTGTCTACAAGGTCCTAAGAATTTTTCTGCACATTAGCCTGTAAAGTTCCTTTCAAATAAAGTTACTTTAATAGTTTTTCTGGTCTCATAAAATAATAATTGGGGAATAATTACCAATAATCATGATGCAAATATAATAGTATAATGCCAAGCAATGCCAATATTTTTTAACATCAGCTCCTGAAGAATAGGTTTTTTTAAAAAGAAAAACAAACAAAAAAATGTATTGTAGAAGCTTGTTATTCTGTACAACCAAAGGACTGCATTCATTTGTGCTATGGTGCCAAAGGTTTTACAGATGAATTTAATCATAAATTGTGCAGACAGACTTGTATATATAAATGTCCTCATCTAGAAATAATGGTTTCCATAAGTCCTCTGTAAATTTTACATCTAATGGAATTGTACAACTGAGGAATTTTTTAGACAAAGGCTTTATATTGGTGTTGCAGTCTACTAAATAGGCTATAGTTAAGCCTTTGAAAATGAAGTACATGTGTTGTTACTCCTTCATGACACTTAAGCTGAGTTTCAAGTTAATCAATTGGATTTAATCATTATCTGTCCCTTTTATAATGAACTACACTGTTGTGTTTTGAACTTCCAAGATTGAATTACAGTGTAGCATATTAATTTACCTTGAACCCTATGGTAATATAGTTTACATTTTATTGTAGTGGATTTAGCACACATGATACATTAAAATGCATTTCAGTGAACTTAGACAATGCTACAAAGAGACAAACTGACATTTTGAAAAGGAAGCAATGTTAATGATTCACACACAATCTGTACACATTCTTAATCATATTTATAAAAAATGTCTGACAAATTTGCTCTTCCTATTAAATTTATGATTCAGAACCACTGGGTAATATATATTGTCTTCTTTAAATTATGGAATTTTAAAGAATCTTTTCATGTTGTTGAAGAAAATATCATTACTACTACTCCTACTACTACTACTACTACTACTACTACTACTACTACTCCTCCTGATAGAAACTCATGAATGTAAACTGGAGGATATTACAGTTTTGTTTAGTGAATATGAGTGAATTGTTTGTACGTGCTAAATGTACTGTTTGCTGTATATTTTGTTTAATTCAGAGAGAAAGCTGATTACTGAGCACTGAAGTATACAGTTTAGGCTAGAAGACTTGGAACTTCAGTATTCAGTAAAGGAAACTATACATATTCTTTTTATAATGTAAGTAATATATATTCCATGTACAAAAATCTGTTTATTGGGTGTGATGTATAAAAGTATATACCCTTAATTTGAGGTGTCTTTTTGCAATAATTGAAAAACATTAAAAAAATCTAATGCCACATGGAAAACATTACTTAGAAATAGACTGGCATCATATCTTGTGGATTTTTATTTCCCAGTTTGGCCTTTTCTTTCCTCATTTTGCTTTATTACTAGAAGTACTTGCATGTCACAATTTGTGTCCATATATTCTGACTTACTTTCCTCTTGTCATCTTGTTTGTGCTGTTATGCCTTCTTCTTATCAGAATTGATATGACAAACTAAGAGGTATGATTTTGGTGTTGAACTTTTCAGAGCAGAGATACTATTTCCATGTAAGCTTTTCTAGCAATAGCATTAAAGTAAGTGAAATTGGGAAGTGAAAACATTATCACAAAATAACTTTCAATCTTTCCATATCAATAGTTTTTAAACGCTGATCTTATTGATTTTTCAGTGAGGTTACTCAGAAGGGTAATATCATACAGTCCTTTCATGAAAGGAACACAGAATTAAGCAATGAACAACACAGTTCTTCATTGCTCAGTGGGGACTGACAAATTATAAAAGACACAGCTATGCTAGTGGATTTTCCCAGTAATTGCATAAAACATTTCTGCTGGAAAGTTCGAAGAAGGTTAAAAACAGTAATAGGGACAACCCTATTGTAAGGGAAGTCTTCAAACTATATACCCTCATTTTGTAGAAGGAATCCAAGTATGGATGCCTGATCAAGTCCATTTTGGCTAGAGCAAAAAATGCAGATGTGAATGGGAGATTTTTTGGTGGGGCTTCTATAAATGCTTAACTACTAAAACAAATCCTTTCTATAAGAATTTAAGATATTGTGCTTTTTAGTGGATTCATGAACAATGAATTTGCTTTTCTTTTCTTTCTAGTTGGTGGTTCTTGCTAGTATTTAATGAAAGCACAATTTGGAGTTTTTATTGTTCTGGAAGGAAGAGGATATTTTTTTTTCCTCAAAGGGAAAACACCAGGTTTGCCCAGATAGACTAACAATTTATTTTCCTAAAGCACATATGATTATGAATAAACTCAGGAAACCACTGGTAAGATAATTAAGATGTAGTGGTGGTGATTTGTGGGGGAAAATGGTTTCAGTTATTTCATGAAAATCAAAACAAGCCTATTTTGTTAGACCTAGAAATGCCTAAGCTTTAATTTTTGTAATTTGTTGCCATTGGTAATTACAAATAGTAAAACATTTTGATAAAACCCCTTTTTAACCCAAAGGGATTTCTTATGTGTAGGCAACCCACAAACTTAAGTACAGATGCTTGGTGTTTACCATGCGTGTTTACAATGCCTCCTCATTGAAATATCATATTCATATTAAGATAGTACTGTCCATAGAAAGTTACTAACACTAATTGAATAGTATTTTCCTGACAGTATGAGGCCCTTTGTATATGAAAAAGGAAAAGAACTTCTTGACTTAGCCTTAAGATCAACTAAAAAAAGTTTAGGATTTAAACTAGGCAAAGTATGTCTGTGGCATTCTGCATTTTCTCTTTCCCTGGCTTTCCAGTCCCCACATGCTGTCCTGCTTAAGTACCTCAGAGAGATCTCCATGATTAAAGCTTACCCCAGAAGGATCCTCTGCCCCAAAGCCCCTCACACCCTTCCCCTTCCTCAAATCAGAACTTCCATTCCCACAGAGCAACTATATTCAGCTAAAAAGGTGAAAGGAGAGTGATCTCATTTAATTCTCTTTTTTTCGGTCAGTGGCTAACAAATAATTGGCATTTTTCAAGGGAGATGTCCATTATTCTGATGAATTTCTACTTGCTGGATTTTTAGGCAATCTAACCAGATGAAAACAACTGTTTTTCAGTTATTATCAGCAAAAATATTTCTGGACAAGGAATTTACTCAGTATGCCCCAGGATCAGATTATCTCACTAACTGTTTCTTTTGTGCACTGCTTCATCCTTTCTACTTCTCGATATACTTTTTTTCTCCCATGAAACTTCCAAGGTTTTTAATCACAATGAGCTTATATGATAGAATGGTATGGAGGGAGATGGTTGTTAACTGCATATTTATCTGTATTCTTTTTTTTTAAGATTTTATTTATATGACAGAGAGAAACACAGCTAGAGAGGGAACACAAGCAGAGGGACTGAGAGAGGGAGAAGCAGGCTTCCTGCCGAGCAGGGAGCCCGATGTGGGACTTGATCCCGGGTCTCCGGGATCATGACCTGAGCCGAAGGCAGTCGCTTAACCAACTGAGCCACCCAGGTGCCCCAATTTATCTGTATTCTTGTTTCTCTTAGTACATAGCCTATAACATAAGGAGTCTTCAGCTCCCTCAGCCTCTATCCCTCTATTCCTATTGTACTGATAAACAAGAGCATAGAATAGTTGAATACAAGCTATCAGTGGAGTCCAAGTCTGCAGATCCTTTATCTATATTTTGGGACACAGAGATCCTCGATCTTCCAAGATTACAAGCCATATTAAGTCAAATGCAGTTAAACTCCTTTAGAACAGTTAATATTTCAAAGCTTATTTAGGTATTTTTTGGTGTGTGTCTCAATATAAATGATTGCTGAAATTAACAGAACAATTCAGTAGTGTGCTATCTGCCTTGTGCAAGAGTGCAGGGCATTTATAGTGATTACTCACAAATAAATTATATTTATGGATGTACTATTCCTGGTTTTATTCTTACAATACAGTGGAGTCCCTCATATCATTTGAATAAAAATGATAATGCTTGATCACCTAAAATTCAGTTTGGTTGCTAATACTTGAAGATATGTTACTCCTAAAATGTAAGGATAAGTTTCCTTGAAATATGAAGAAAAATACAAAGGGGGAGTATTTTTAAAATATAGAAATTCAAGTTTGTCTCTATATATTCCAAATTATGTACCTTTTTATCAACCAGCAAGAAATCTTGGCTAAATGGTTATAAATAAACATACATGTGGTTGCCAAGTTAGGATTTGTTCTATATTCACATTTATAAACCTTGGACAATAGAGCTTCTTTGGATCACTGTTCAGCTTTCATATTAGTTGTCTAATTATGTGAACTAATTTACTCTTCAAAGGATATATATTAAACATCTAATTTTATATAGAACAGTTCTAGAGAACATACTAAGTATTTTAGTTTTTTAATAAATTGTCATAATGTGACCAATTAGATTTATTTGCTTTTTTCTTTCCTATCAAACTAATATTACTCAGATCACATTTGAGTTCTCTTTTCAAATTTACTCTGAAATTGATACCACTAATAGCAAAAAATGTGTTTTTTTAGCATAATAAAATTATTTGTAACATCACAAAAGCATTCTAGCAAAAAAATAAATTTTAAAAGTTACACAAGAAACCTTAATTAAATATCTAAATGCCAGCTTGGTTTGGAAATGAGAAAATTTATTTTGCATTAATACCACAGAGGAGAGAATATGGCTTTTCTGGATTTGATTAAAAAAAAAACACCAAGTACTGTTGGTTATCATGAGTTACATAGGGTTTATACAGAGAGAACAAAGTTTGGGGCTATAGTTACAATAAAAAATGTCTTACCAGAAATTCCCATTTACTTTGGGATTCCTAAACTTATTTTCTTTTATAGAAAATATATTTACTGGCATTTTGTTATACTTCTCAAGGCAGAAATGGTGTTAAATGGAAATTGTGTGTACTTAAAAACTTAAAACCTGCAATTAAAAAAAGGTCCCAATTGTTCAGATAGCTATTTTCTTTCTCTGACTACATTATGGAATTTATACCATCATTTTTATTATAAATATTTTATTTAAAGCACTATTTCTTTGGATATTATAGTTTTCATTGTACTTTTTTTCATGTAAGGTCAAACCCAGTAGTCCATTTTATAGTGTTTCCTTCCCTCACAGTGCTGCTAAAGAAATGGCTATCATCTTGAATTTACAACATGCCAAAGATGACATAGAAATTATATTTATTTTTGTTCTTGTTAAAATTCCGTGAGCAACATTTATCACAATATCATGTTAAATTACTGGCATTCTCTGGGTACTAAATAAAAAAGGCTGCAACTTTCTAATATTTTACAGTTGACCTTGCTCGATCATTTATAGATATAAAACTGTGTCTGCTTTTATAAGCACAACTATTTGAAGATTTTATTAAAACCTGTTAAATATTGTTTAGGAGCCAATTGTAAAAAAAAAATTGTTCAAGATACTTGTTTAGGCATTTGCCTTGATATTTCCTGAACTGTAATATTTCCCACTTTAGTATTATTCTTATGTTTCTATAAGGCAAGGTAATTTAAGAAAATGAAGATGAAAACATAATATTTTTAGGGCTTATCAGGAGAATACATTTGTCTGCAAGTTAGTTGAGGTAACAACTTTTTCTACAGTACAACAAATTAAAACCTTAGTCTCTGGGTATTGGAAAAATGATTTTATGCTTGGTATCAAGTAGAATAACATAAATTCTTCCCCCTCCCAAAAACTCATACATTTCTAGGCCATGTTAGATTATAGCAGCTATGCATATACATATAGAAATGATTTTGTATGAGGTTCAAAATGCATTTGGACCCTGGCAATCAAATCTTTTTTTCTAATTTTTTTTTTAAGATTTTATTTATTTGACAGACAGAAACACAGCCAGAGAGGGAACACAAGCAGGGGAAGTAAGAGAGGGAGAAACAGGCTTCCTGCTGAACAAGGAGCCCGATGTGGGACTAGATCCCGGGTCTCCGGGATCGTGACCTGAGCCGAAGGCAGTCGCTTAACCAACTGAGCCACCCAGGCACCTCTCTAAATTTCTTAAAGGCAAACAGGATAAACCCTAGGGTAACTTTGGGAAGTCTGCTATAACTGCTTTCCCATTGTCCACCTCTTTTGCATCTATCTTCTGCTTTTGCTTTTTTCATGCCTCCATCCCTCCAACCCCTTAGTAAAATATCTGATAACCATGTATACATCATTATACTTTAAGCAGCTTATTCTTACTGAAGTATTATTTGTTTTTGCATTTTCCTTTTAAGCATTAACTACCAAGATAAGGAATGTGTTTTGGTCTTTGGGTCCCTGAAATATTATAGGCCTACCAGGCTAAAGCTGATTTAATCCTCTTAAGTTGATCTGGAGGGTACAGTAAGGAGTAGAAGAAGCAGACCACAATTTGTTTCTCCCATGATTCCCCAGTGTCCTTCTATTTACTTGGAGAGACTGAAAATATTGGAAGAACTCATATTTAGTGGCTTTTCTAGACTGTGCCTGTCACCTTGAGAGCCCCTCCTTTAAACCCAGTGCCCCCAGCTACTAGAACTATCTTCATAGGGACTCCAATCTGTATACCTAATTTCTAAAGCCAGGATGAGACTCTTATCTCAGTCTAGTTCTCCAATGAAACAACCAGTTTTATGTTCTAATCTCATTAGACAACTGTTTAACCTGATAACATCTGTAATTTGTTTTTCTCCAGCACTCACTTCTACCTCAGCCTTAATAAGGTTTACATTTCAAGCACA
>PITA01035233.1:0-10644 GCA_004023965.1 Spilogale gracilis
AGGGGCGCCTGGGTGGCTCAGTTGGTTGAGCGACTGCCTTCGGCTCAGGTCATGATCCCGGAGACCCGGGATCGAGTCCCACATCGGGCTCCCTGCTCAGCGGGAGGCCTGCTTCTCCCTCTCTCACTTCCCCTGCTTGTGTTCCCTCTCTGGCTGTGTTTCTCTCTGTCAAATAAATAAAACCTTTAAAAAAAAAAAAAAAAAAAAGCCAATGTCATAAAAACAAAAAACAGGTGGGGAGAAACAGTAACCTTGACTAGATCCCACTTTAAATTTTTTTATCCAGTTTTAAAGATAGCTGAAGGACAATGGAAAGAATTTGAATATGTACTGCATATAAATAATATGTTGAACTAATGTTAATTTTTATAAATGTAAAAATGGCATGTGATTATGTGAAGAATGTTTTTGTTCTTAGGAGAGTAAGAACTGAAGTATTCAGAAGTGAAGTACCACAATATCTTTAATTTACTTTCAAATGGCTCAGCAATAAAACATACACATAAAGAGATAAAGTGGGACAAAACACTAACTCATAAATCTGAAAAAATTCCAGACACAACTGAATATTCAATGATATCAAGTAATTATAATAATGTTTTCAGGTGTGATCACTGCAGCATTACTCACAATAGCTAAGACACAGAAAAAACCTAAGTGTCCACCAATGAATGAATGGACAGAGAAGTTCTGGTGCATACAGAGAGTGGAGTATTATTCGACCATTAAAAAAAAAAACACAAGGAAATCCTACCATTTGCAATAACATGGATGAATCCTGAAGACTTGCTAAGTGACATAAGTTAGAGAAAGACAAATACTGTATGATTTCACTTATATGTGAATCTAAAAAAATAAAAACCCAAAAAATACAAACTTTCAGTTACAAGATAAATACTAGGAATGTAATATACATGATAATTATAGTTAACAATAAATACTGTCTATAGATAAGAAAGTTGTTCAGGGGTAGATCCTAAGAGCTCATCACAAAGAAATTTCTTTTCTTTGAGTTGTTATCTATATGAGATGATGGATGTTAACTAAACCTATCGTGGTAATCAGTTCACAATGTATGTAAATCAAATCATCATGCTCTAGGCCTTCAACTTACAGATATATGTCAACTACTTCTCAATAAAACTAGAAAAAAAGTCTTCACCGTAAAAAATAAAATTTGAAAGCTACCTACTGAAGTGTTTACTGATGAAAATGCTTACAATTTGCTCCCAAATAATTAATGGTATGGAAGGGAGTAATGGAGCGCTAAGTGAAATAAGATTGGCCATGTGGAAGCTGGGGTAATGATATGTGAAAGTTCATTAGATTATTCTTTCTACCTTTTGCTTATATTTGAAACTTCCATCAAAAAAGTTCTAGGTTGGGACACCTGGGTGGCTCAGTCATTAAGCGTCTGCCTTCAGCTCAGGCCATGATCCCAGGGTCCTGGAATCGAGCCCCACATCAGGGTCCCTGCTCAGAAAGAAGCCTGCTTCTCCGTCTCCCACTCCTCCTGCTTGTGTTCTCTCTCTTGCTGTCTCACTTTCAAATAAATAAAAATAAATCTTTAAAAAAGTTCTAGGTTCTGGGGTAGCTTAGTCAGTTAAGTGTCTCACTCTTGATGTGAGCTCCTCCTGATCTTGATTCAAGCCCCATGTTGAGCCCCACGCTGGGCATGGAGCCTACTTTAAAAGAAAAAAAAAGTTCTACTAATTTTTTTTAGAACTACTAAGTTCTTCTAATTCTGGTGTAGCACTGATATCCTCAGCATTATTTAAACTCTGTCCAGCACTCAAAGAAAATATTCGTATGTAACTATACCAGTGAGATAAATGATCAGTGAGGTAAATCTAACTCTTCACATCATAAATTGGACATCGGTACTGCAGAATTTTGAGGAGATGGCCTGCAGGGTTTTTATGAGATAGCATGACACATGGTTCTGTGATCATCAACCATGGTGGCTCCTACGTTATCAACCCTCTACTATGCCATTTATTTTAAAAAACAGAAATCACAAGGAGCACAAATTCAATTTAAAAACTGAGAACACAGGGCACATGGGTGGCTCAGTCAGTCAAGTGTCTGACTCTGGATTTCGGCTCAGGTTGTGATCTCAGGATTGTGGGGTCAAGCCCCATGTCAGGCTCCATGATCAGGAGAGAGTCTGCTTGAGATTCACCCTTTCCCTTTCACTCTCCCTCTGCTCCTTCACCCCATACTCATGTGTGAGAACACACTCTCTCTCTCTAAAGTAAATAAATACATCTTTTTTTTTAAAAATTGAGAACACATATTTCCTCGAAAAAGGGAGGGAAATGAATTATAAAATACAACTTGAAGGAAAAAGAACCTAACAGATCATGTTGTTCAATTTTTTTTAATTTTATTTCCTGTGACTTTATGGCAAGTTTATCTTGATTTTACATCTTGAATGAGAATTAAAAAGAAAAATCCTATTTTCACTAGTATCAAACATCCAAAGGGTTTATGGGGCTGAGGGAGAGATCAAGATCAAATAAGAGAACCCTACCTCCATCATCACCAACTTATCAGGATATGCCAGATCTCCAGGAGCAGGTTTGTAACCCGTGATGTCTGTCTGAATGTAGATGTGGGTTCTGTAGACGAGGCGCTCTTGTACGTCTTCTAACATTTGCTTTACTCCAGCTGCAAATGCTCCCAGTTGTTCAGCTGATAAAAAAGTGCAATCATCCACTCCTTTATATTTAGAAAAATACTTTCTTTAAACAAGCAAGAATATTACTCAAGTGTCCAGTAGTAGTAGGAAGCAATTTTGCCTTGGGGACCATGGTTGCATTCTATTTCAGTATGACTCAATCAATGACCTCAGAAAAATTTAATAAATGTCTTCCAAATTTCCTCAAATTTAAAACTGGAAAATAAATTTGCCCTTATATCTTCTTTCTGAGACTCTGTGACATTATTTCTATTATTGACATGAATAATAAAGTCTGAATTTTACAGTGTTTTGTGCTTTTTAAAAGTTATCTCATTCAGCTTCAGACCAATCCTGAGACAGCTTGTTTGTTGGCTTATCATTCCAATTTTACAAATAAAATTGAGTCCCACAAATACTAAGTGACTTAAGGTTTCCACAAAGAAAAAAATGAGTAAAAAATTAAAATGAAATATGAGTTTATATAGAATTTCTGCATTCCTGGGGCGCCTGAGTGGCTCAGTTGGTTAAGCGACTGCCTTCGGCTCAGGTCATGATCCCAGAGACCCGGGATTGAGTCCCACATCAGGCTCCCTGCTCAGCAGGAAGCCTGCTTCTCCCTCTCTCACTCCCCCTGCTTGTGTTCCCTCTCTGGCTGTGTTTCTGTCTGTCAAATAAATAAATAAAATCTTAAAAAAAAAAAAAAAAAGAATTTCTGCATTCCTAAGATGCCATAAGTGTTAAGACAAACCATTACTTCTGTAACAGTTTTCCAAGGGCTAGGGAGCTGGAGACGCATAGAGTAACATAAATAATCAAATTAACTAAATTCAGAGGCATTAATATGTAAGAAAATACACATCTTAGAATGAACTAAATTCAACAGAATAAGAAACTCTAGAAGCATAACAAACCTACAGTGTCTCCTAAGGAAAGTCAAAGTGAGAACAATAATTTCTGCCAGCAAATGAATTACTCGGAGAGTTTTTCTTAAAGTTACTTAAGTCACATTTTCTATGACATTCGAATCAAATATTAAAGAATGTATCAGAAGGTTAGAGTTTCCCAGAGAATTGCTTTTATTTGCAATTTCAAAAAAGATAAATATTATATAGTACACTAAATAATTCCTGTTTTCAAATTAAGAGTATGCAATATAGTCAATGACTTTAGGTCATTGAAACTGACAGTTCTGACAGATGCCAGAAAGAAAAGTTACCTATAATTATTACCAATTTTTCCCAGATTTTAAAATTCTTTCACCATATAATTTGTACCTTTAGTCAAAAAATAAGGTGTATCTTGACTTTAAAAGGCATCAAACCAGGCTATAAAAATAATAAATTTAGGGGCGCCTGGGTGGCTCAGTTGGTTAAGCGACTGCTTTCGGCTCAGGTCATGATCCTGGAGACCCGGGATCGAGCCCCACATCGGGCTCCCTGCTCGGCAGGAGGCCTGCTTCTCCCTCTCTCACTCCCCCTGCTTGTGTTTCCTCTCTGGCTGTGTTTCTCTCTGTCAAATAAATAAATAAAATCTTTAAAAAAATAATAATAATAATAATAAATTTATATAGGTGAGTGGGGTAGAGAATAGGGGGTTTTTAAATTCATTGAGCCACAGATATAATTTTAAAAACTCTGAAATTATCATTTCTAATTATCATTTACCATTGTTCTGTACATGATCTTCAAGCACCTCATTTTTAAGAATCCCACAAAGTTCCGAAAGAGTCTCTAAGTGAATAACATGAATGATCAATGGCCTGAAGACATCATACAATGACACACACAGTTTCTCCAAAAGTTCACTAAAATGAAAGAATAAAACATGGTTATAAGTAGTAATCTTTACAGGATTTTCTAATGGTTTAAAAGGCATCATTGATTTCTTCTAGCCAATAAAAATACAAATCTACTGGAAAACAGTGCATGGGAACATTATATAATGAAAAGTCAAAGGTTGAAAATATACTGTAGATTTTTCTTTGCTTTAACAGCTCAAAATCCACAAACAGTCTTCAGGAGCCACTCCAAACCAGATGCCCCTGGCCAAATGTCAATTTATTACAACTTTACTTATTTCAGAAATACTTTATATATGTCCTTTTAAACACAATAACAAATATTTCAGTGGAGTAAATTATCCTTTTACATTCTACATCATTTGTGAATCAAATGTAACACTGTCCCTAGGAAAGATGAACTGAAAATTCTTGAATACTTGTATTTAGATAAACAAAATTCAAAGTACTCAGACATACAAGTATTTTTGACAATTTGAAACATTTGAAAGGAAAAACTTAAGTTGTCTATATTTTTCATACTGTCAATAGTACTCTCTATACACAGCATTTCATTAAAAGTGATCAACTTAATCAAAACTATAAGATACATTTGTCTCTTCTTCATTATAAAAGTCAAAATCTTGGAATCTTTTTCAGAGTCAAAATTACCAATATGAAGAAATCAAAAGTGACTAACACAGGAGCTGAAAGACACTTTGAGAAAAATAAGGAAAAGGTATTAAATAGTGTCTATATTTTTAAGTGTCTTTCATTAATTAGAACCACAGTATAAGGAATTATTATATTTAGTGAAGATAAAGGAATATAGATGGCCAAGACGGAGTTTCTAATATAGGCTTCTTACTATCATACTATATTGTCTCCATAGATATATTGTAAATAATATAAAAGCATGTTGGCCTTTAAATTGCACATTTATTTTAAAACAATCACTGTCCCATCCAATAATATTGTTCACACACTCACAAAAGTGAAAACACTCTGTAGTTGACCTTAAAATACTCTTATAATAAGCCATGATATGATGGCCATTAAAGCAAATTAAATCTTAAAAACAAGAGTTAGAGTTTGTGTACCACCTACTCTAATTTTGATGTTGGCTTTGTGAAAAATTCATTGTAAAGTTGGTGCTCATCCTGGCATACATGGACCATAAAGGCACAGCCACTGCGAATCTACAGGAAATAAACACACATTACCTACAGTTAAAGACACACAATGATTCCAGCATTTATGAATAAAACAAATACTCTATTTGCACTGAGATTATACATATATATTCATAAAACAACTCACTGAGGAACAGAAAATGGTTGGTTTTCAATGGTTTACTGCAAAATGTGAATATGGCTCATTTTTATTTTCATCTTTTATTTTCTAAACTTCTTTTCACAGTGAAAATAAATTACTCTTCTAGTTGAAGAGGGGGTACTTAATAAAAGAATCTTTATGCATTTTTCTATAGTATGAATTAAAATCGCTAAACAAAAAAGCACTTCCACAGCAAAAGCTAAACTGTCAGTATAAATCCACAAACTCTGAATCTTCATCTTTCAAGGAGTAATATTTGTTTGTGAATCTTCGTTCTTCAAAAACCAAATCAAAATGAGAACACTTTGATAAGCTGAATGCTTAATTACTAGGTTTCTCATACTGAAAGAAAAATTCTTTAAAAGTCTGTTGATATGGGATGCAAAACTTATCTACCCAAATACAGCTTCTAAAACATCAAAATATTTTAGAGGAAGATTTAGTAATCAATCAAAACTAGCAGAAGCTTACCAAGGCACAATGATCTCTATTATTCTGGCTTGTTAACTCTGTCACAGTGCAAGTGATGCTAGGGCCCAAAAGGAGCTCTCGCTGGTCAAGGTAACACTGATGGATGTCATTTAGCAGTTGTTGGTATCTGATAAAAAGCAAATGAGACTGTAGTACAAACTTCTGATTTCAGATATGTAAATTAAACCTGATCTTAAATTCCAGAAAAGATTTCGAAACCTCTAAAGCGATAAGGTCACCTCTCATTTGCCCACATTAAATACTAAAATATTTATGTACGAAAAAACAAACCGTAACAAACTGTCGTTCAAAAGCTGTAATTTTTATTCTTTTAAAGAAAGATTTATCTCCCAAGAGTACAGAAAGATCTTACAACGTTGAAATTAAAAGCAAATACTGCTATGGGAAAAAGAGAGGTCTTGAAAACTCAAAGTCAGGTCTACAACCTTTCCCCCAAATATGTTACGTGCTACAAGAAAAAGCTTGCATAGTATGGAAGATAATTGCTCAGAAAATATCAGGAACATAACAGATGTGGAAAAATAGCACATCAAGAAGAAGATAATTTGAAGAACTTCTAGGTACTCACTCAGGTATTTTTTCAGATCGCTGTTCTATTTGTTCGATAAGAGTCTGCAAAATAAAAATATATTAAAAATATATCTGTTTTAGTTACTTTTAGTTACTTTCTGATTTTATCTAATACATACTGTTAGAAAATGTAAATACAAAAAAAAATCACCTATAATACCACAAAATAGCCACAACTAATATTTTAGAATATTCAGTTTTTTGTATATACACACTATAGTTACTATATTTAAAAAAAAAAAAAACTGGAATAATACATTCAACATGATAATTTGCTTTCAAAATATTACATTTCAAAACATCATTCTCACCATCAAACGAAAACTTATGGAAAGCCTTAGCATAGTGTCTGACACCTAGTAAACACTTGATGAATAATAATAATTCATTATTATTAAATATTATTAAAAACATTATGTTAAACGGCCACATAATATCCCTTTGAGCAAATGTACCATAAGTCAAATATTGTGTTAGGCATCTAGACTGTTTCCTGAGAAGAAATGTCCACTGGTTAGGAGCTCTGGGCCTGGAATGAAACTAGAGAATCTGGGTGTCAGCTCCCCAGGAGCCATCTGACCCAAGGAGAGCCGGCTCATTTCTCAGAGTTTCCACTTCTTACCACATAAAGCAGGTGGGGTAACAGGACCTACTTCCCAGCTGGGGACCTCCAACACTGGATCAAAATAGATAAATACTTATAGGGGCTTTAGCTCCATTCTCCTAAAACAGTTTTTGAAAAAGAAAGTGATGTACATCCCTGTCAATAGTATTTTCTGCCTCACCAAAACCTGAAAAGCACTGACTGCTACACCTTAATCTGCCACTGTCTTGACAAAAAAAAAAAAAATTTTTTTAAATGCCATCTGACCTTAAACTGCATATATACTCCATGGAGGCTACAGGAGGCATTCATATTTAATGAACCATCTGCATCTTCTTTGCATAATCTAGTCATTTATATATCAGATATTCATACTTCTTACTGAGTTAGAAGCACTCTTAGTATAATACAAAATATTAACCTCATTTATCTGCTGCAAACATACTACTCTCTGCTTTTCTCTGATTGTCTAAAATTCAGAAAATGTGATTTTTTATATCCTGAATCTTTTACTCCATAATTTTTCCCAATAATTTCTGCTAGGTTTTTTTTTTTCTGCTTATTTTTACATTTAACTCCTTGGTTCACTTAGAATGTATTTTGGTAATGTTATAAAGAGCTTACTTTTTTTCCCTAAATACTTAGCAAATCTTCCCAATACCATGTAGAAAACTCTAACCCTTCCTCTTTGATTTGAGAAGACTGATTTATTTTTACACCAAGTTCTAGAATTTCTCACTCCGATGATCCATCAAGGAATTCTTAAATCAGTATCAATGCATTTTTCAAATTTACTTGTAAATTGTTTATATAAGTCTTGCTTATATAGCATACCAGATTAATTTTAGCATTTTCTGTTAAGATTATATTTGGTAAATGAATTATATTAGAAGGAACTGACATTTAAAAAATTAAGTCTCAGGACACCTGGGTGGCTCAGTCAGTTAAGCATCTGCCTTCTCAGGTCATGATCCCAGGGTCCTGGGATCAAGCCCCGCACCAGGCTCCTTGATCAGTGGAGAGCCTGCTTCTCCCTCTGCCTGCTGCTCCCCCTGCTTGTGCCCACTCTTGTTCTCTCTCTCTCTGACAAAGAAATAAATAAAACCTTTTAAAAAAGAAAATTAGAAAATAGAAAATTAAGTCTCCTTGATCAGGAACAAGAGAGACTTACCATTTATTCAATTTCTTATAATTTTCTGTCTAGTTTTGTCATTTTCTTCATCCTTGTATTTCCATTAGAGTTATTACTAGGTTAAGTATTTCATGCTGTCACTAATATAAATAGGACTCCATCACATATATTAATTGGCTACCAGTGGTAAATGGCATGGAGGAAAGCTACTGATAATTATATAATGATTTTATATTCACCTACCACACTGAGCTATATCACACTTATCTATACCATTTATTTTCTAATCAAATTTTTACCACTGGTATTTCACTACTAAGCAAAAGCAACCACAAGCTAAACTTTATACCATCAATGAACCACTATTCTCCTGTATCTTCTATAAGACCAACGTTCTCTTATTTCAAAAAACAAAAAAACTGACAAAGGCATTAAGATGTCAGAAGAGTATGGAGACCCTAAGCTTGTCTTGATCCTCAAATAGTTAGATAGTTATCAAGTCATTCTGAACACCTAAGAAATTAATTGGATGTCTGACAGAACAAAAACTGCAACTCTACAAGTAGAAAAGCAACCACCTTTGGAAGGTAGGAGGTGCAGAGAGTTGACTTGAGGGAGATATCGCTGTGGGAAAGGAGACGGGGAAGAAGCCAGCTTACCAAGCCTACTACAAAGTATTAGAAGCAGCAGAGCACAAAATCTGAACTTTTAGAAGTCTTCTACCATGGGGGATGTGCCTGGCTTCTAGGTGCTCAGGTGGCAAAGTGGAGCAGGACCCCAGGAGTGACATCTTGGTCTGAGGACCCCTGGGTCACAAGGAGAAGAGGCGGCACCAGTGTTTATAGGCACAGGCGCGTGTGAGAGCAGCAGGTCTTGGTACCAGCTTTCTACTCTGTTTTGCCATAAACTGCGAACAGCTGTGCAGTCATGTGACTACTTTCCTGGGACCTGTCAGCAAATGACAAAAGAGGCCAAGACCTTCCCTGGGAGGAACAGCATAGGTCTACACCAAGGGAGTTCCTAAAATTTTGGAGTTTTGAATCTAAGTTGCACCCCATGATTAAAAAGCTCAGACACAGGCATGGGAAATACAGGGTTCAGAGAGAAATCAAGGACAAAGAGTGGTGACTGACTGCTCTTCTGTGAGGGCTCACTGAAGAACAAGGGCATAAACTCTCACTGTTGTTTCTCTTTGTCAAATAAATAAATAAAATCTTTAAAAAAAATTTTTTTTTCAATGAAATACTAGCAAATCGAATCCAACATTAAAAGGACTATTCACCACGGGGCGCCTGGGTGGCTCAGTTGGTTAAGCGACTGCCTTCGGCTCAGGTCATGATCCCGGAGACCCGGGATCAAGCCCCACATCGGGCTCCCTGCTCGGTGGGAAGCCTGCTTCTCCCCCTCTCACTCCCCCTGCTTGTGTTCCCTCTCTAGCTGTGTTTCTCTCTGTCAAATAAATAAATAAAATCTTAAAAAAAAAAAAAAAAGAACTATTCACCACGATAAACTGGGATTTATTCTTGGCCTGCAGGAATGGCTCAATATTCACAAATGAATCAATGTGATATACCACGTTAAGGAAACAAAGGGTAAGAACCGTATGATCCTGTCAATAGAGGCAGAAAAGCATTTGACAAAATATAGCATCCTTTCCTGATAAAAACCTAAACAAAGGAGGAACAGATGGAACATAACTCAACGCTTTTATAAAGGCCATATATGAAAGACCTCTGGCTAATAACATTCTCAATGGGGAAAAACTGAAAGCCTTCCCCTATGGTCAGGAACAAGACAAGGATATCCACTCTCACCATTACTATTTAACATAGTAGTGGAAGTCGTAGTCTCAGCAATCAGAAAACAAAAAGAAATAAAAGGCACCAAATCAACAAGGAAGAAGTCAAACTTTCACTATCTGCAGACTAAGTAGAAAACATGAGGGGCAAACTGGAGGACAGTGGCAGAAGGAAAGCAAATGGGAACTAGGGTAATCTAGGGAGGGAAACGAAACAACAGAGACTTTGAACACAGAAACAAACTGAGGGACT
>PITA01035234.1:0-10705 GCA_004023965.1 Spilogale gracilis
TCCCTCCGTCCACTCTCCCCTCCCTCCACGCTTCTGTCCATCTACTCACCCACCCACCCTCCCACTCGTTCTCCCATTCATGTAGCGCTCATTCACCTGTTCAGCAGTGGCCCCTGAGGGCCTTCAGGGGCGCGGTCTGCACCAGGCCAGGTACTGGGCAGTCAGAGGTCCTTCACCTGTGGGCGCTTCGGCTTATAGCTTAGCGGCCCGCAGTTTTGCTCACTGCCTCTATCTTCAGCTGTTCAAGTAAAGCAGAAGCAAACCCTTGAGAAAAACGACTGCCAGGTGACAGATGGCCCCATTTCCAACCCCACTGGGCCTCGCTATTCCCCGTCCCTGACCGTAGCCCGCCCTCGTGCAGCCCCATGCCAGGCCTTGCTCCTTGTGTGCTCAAAAAGAAAGAGGGTAAGCTTATAGGTCGCTGATCCCTGGTTTTGAATCTGGCTGTCTGCCCTGTGCCCCGTGGGTCCCCGTGGGTCCCCGTGGGGTCCTGCTCCCGAGAGCAGAGCCAGCTCCTGAAGCCCAGGCGACGGCTTCCGCGTGGCCGGACTGCGGTGCTGGTGGGCCTGCTGTGCTTCCCGTGGCCAGTGCCCTTCACTCGTGGGGATGTCCCCTGGGCCTCCTCTCTGGTCAGAACTCCGAAGGATAGTTGGAAAGGTCTCTTTCTCTTGGGAGAGTGACAGCGGAGCACGTATTTGGGGTTAACTCTGTCTGCCCTGGATTAGCAGCCAGATTAGCACTGTCCCCACCTCAGATAAATCAAGTGCACAGATTAGGGTAAATCGTCGCCAGGCTATGATGCTGTGGGTTCGGAACCCACATTCCCGTGGACGCGGCCGACTGGAGGGAGGCGCATGTGCGTCGTTCCCTCGGTGATGCTTTTCCACAACAGACCTCATTATGAAAACATAGGACACGTAAGTAGTAAGAGTCATGGCTTTGAAAAGAACAGTAGAGCTTTCTGGAAAACCGTGATAGTGCCACCACTTATGACGGCCGGGCTCTCTGCCCACGGGTCCCCATTGCTTCAGTCGGATTCTCGGGTTCCTGAGTGGACACGTCACACCTTTCCTTCAGAACCAGAGCCATTCCCTTTGCGACGAAGTCTGTGGCCTTGGTCTTGGTGGTCCCGCTAAGCCCAGACGATGTCACTGCCCACCTGCCCTGCGCTCAGGGGCGTGTGCCAGAGTGCCCCCTCCGCCTGCCGTTCCTGTCTGGGAGCTGCCGGCTGTGACTAAACAACACCAGCAACTGAGACCGGGCGGTCAGGGGTCTCCGAACGCTGGTGTGGACGCTGGTGTGGACAGATGTCCCCGCCCTGGCCACACCGGGCGGTCAGGGGTCTCCGAACGCTGGTGTGGACGCTGGTGTGGACAGATGTCCCCGCCCTGGCCACACTGGGCGGTCAGGGGTCTCTGAACGCTGGTGTGGATGCTGGTGTGGACAGATGTCCCCGCCCTGGCCACACCGGGCGGTCAGGGGTCTCCGAACGCTGGTGTGGACGCTGGTGTGGACAGATGTCCCCGCCCCGGCCACACTGGGTGGTCAGGGGTCTCCGAACGCTGGTGTGGACGCTGGTGTGGACAGATGTCCCCGCCCCGGCCACACCGGGCGGTCAGGGGTCTCCGAACGCTGGTGTGGGGGGATGTCGCCGCCCTGGCCAGCCCCACCACCATCACAACCGCCCGAACGGCACCTTCACAACCCTCACACGCAGTGAAAAGGCAAACTTCTCTGACTGTCACTTTTCTTTCAAAAGCGTCTGCGTCTTTTTAAACTACGACTTTACCAGAACGTGACTTTCTGAAAACGCTCGGAGGGCGTCTTCGCAGAGTCCTGGCGCCCCGCCTCGGGGTGCGGGGGCATGGCGTGGGGTCGGCCGGGGTTCCCCTCTGCCTGTCACCGCCAACGCACTGCCCACTCTTGTTGGCGTGGTTTCAGGGGACCGTGTGCCGTCCGGCGCTCGTCCTGGCTTCCTGACCTTGGTCACAGGCCGCAGCGTGCCTCGAATGTCCGTCCCCTCGTCTCCGGTGACAGGGCTCGTTGAACCGACCGTGTCGTGCTGGCCCGGGCCGGCGCAGCAGCCCCCACAGTGCTCGGTTCCTCCAGGGGGCGCGTCCAGGGCCAGGCCGCTCCACAAGGGACCCCGCGAGGGAGACGACCGTGGACGGGTGCGGGCTGCTTTAACGAGCTTGTGGCCGTGGACCCCGGGGGCCAGTCCCAGCTGCTCCCTGCTGCTGGCCACCACGGGGCAGGGGGTCCTCGGCTTGGACAGCCAACCTGTACCGTGCAGACTCCTCATCTGTATTCGTGGACAGAAGGCCCCCACTTACACCATCTATACCTCATCCAGCACCGATTTCTTTTACAAACACAGTGGGTGCCAGTGAGAGCCCCTATGGCGAACGGGCCCCCTGGGTCTGCTCAGCTCTGGGCAAGGGCCTGGCATCGGGGCGGGCCTCGGGGATGGGGCCCATGGCGCTCCTCGCCCTACAAGCCCCCTGAATGACTTCTGGAAGGTCCCATCCGCAGCCCTTCCGCAGACTGTTGGGTAGCGGCCTGGGCTCTGCCCTCCCACTTCCTCTCCTCGCGGCCTTCCTGACAGAAAGTGACTTTCCGGGGCTTCGCTCCTGCCCTCACTGGGCAGCTGTGCAGATTTCCCCGCCTTCCTCGGGCACCTGCCTCTCCGGGTGGCTGTGTCCACCCGCTGGGGAGGACGGCGGGGTCCCACAGCCCTGCCGCGCCGGGGGCTGTCTGGGGGAGCCTCGTACCATGCCAGTAAACTCTTGTCCCTTCTTCTTTTTCCACAGGACTATTTTTATCCACGATACTTAGGTAAGTTGCCGCCCCTGCCTCTGTGGTCATCGTGAGAGAATAGAGGGCCGTGAGTCCGAGACAGCGGGGCCAGCTCCCGACGCAGTAAATCCCGGACGGGAGGTTGCTGCTTGTGTCCCCCCGCTTGCCCGGCGTCCGTGCGGCCTCCATCCAGTGCCGTACTGGCAATGGCTTCTCTGCCCTGAGTCCAGACTTAACTTACTGCCTGGGAAGGGGATTGGTTTAGTGGGTCTCCGTTTGGTCTCCGGGTCGCTCCACTCCCAAAATTACTGCAGACCCCAGAGAACTTTCATGCATGTGGGTCATGTATGCTGATACTTGCCGTGTTGTTAATTAGAACTGAGAACAGTAAACAACGTTTTTGTTTAATCTGAACAAGAGGAATGTATGAGGGGACACCCCTGGCCACCACGCAGTGACCTCTGGACAGCTCCCCTGTGCCCTCGGGAGAGAAAGAGAAAGGACAGATGGCAGCCCGGTGTGGGCTGGCCCATCAGAAAGAGGCCCGGGTTTGATTTCCCCGAGAACTTCTCCCTCAATGAACACCATTCTAAGAATTTTTAGATGTGTGTCACTTATAACAAGATAAATCTATTCCAGCGTCTCCCTTTTTAATTTTGTGGAGTGTATTTTGGTAAATTTTCCATTGACCCTATATCCTCTATGGTTCCTTCTCTGGGACTAGGCAGAATGGACCCATAATTGGCCCTGAAAAGCCAGGAACCTGCCCGCCCCAGGCTCCCTTTCGGCCCCCACAGGCACGGCCCCAGGAGCCCCCTCCAGGCTGCCCAGGCCCTTGTCCTCCTGGGCGTGGGGTGGATCGGGGACCCTACTGAAGGACGAGACGTGGCTCAACACGGTTGCGTGCAGGTTCAAGTGTCTGGGCACCTTCCCCCGCTCCTGTGTGCACACGGGCTGGTCAGATGGCAGGGGCGCGGGGGGAAGCTTCCCAGAGGAGAATGACTTCCAGATCAAGGGCAGTGTTTCCAAATGGGGGTCTGCTTGAGATTGAAGTCTGACTCCCTGATCACAGTCCAAAAAGTCCTTGAATGTGACCAGCGGCCCTTTGGGGCCGTAGCGGAGGGATCTGCTGGAGAGGTTGCACACGGACCTTGGGACGCAGACTCCCGCCTTCTTGGCGGTGGCATTTTCTTGCTGGCCGGTGGACAGATGGTCTGTGCTAAGGCTGAGCCGCGTTGTGGCCTCGGCACCCAGTAGACGTGAATGGTCTCCTTCTGCGGAGGGGTCTCGGAGCCCACTGAGCGCACAGTTCTCGGGTCTGTCCTGTCTCCGGTGACACGAATGACATGCTTTCCGTCTCTCTCTTGCAGAGTGCATTAGTAAATATGGATCTCCGTCCACAAAGAGCCCCGATTTTGTTTCATGTGTTCAAAGTAAGTTTGTCTCCTTCCTATCTTCCTCAAAGCCCTGGGTTTTGGGGTGACTTCAGGCTTTTTTCAATATTGCCATCACTCCAAGGAGGTGCACCCCAGGCCTGAGCTCTGCCCTCTTTCCACTGGACTTTCTCCCTTAAGCAAGTAAGTTTTGCTTTTTTAAATAAGCAAGAATCGCGTGCAGCGTGACCTCTAACCCTCTCACGGGTGTGAGGGACACGCACGTCTCTGGGTGTGAGGGACACGCACGTCTCTGGCTGGTCCTCAAGTCAGACAGTGAGGACCCCGGAATAGTCAGACCTGTCACCTCACGCGCACAGTCTCCTGGCTTTGCACAAGTGCAGATCCGCCGCAGACGTGCTGCGTCCCCACTGTGGGCCCCTCCCGGCGCAGGGCGTCATCCCCCGGTGCGCACAGGCTCGGGCAGCCGGCATGTACACCCCCAGGCTACTTCCAGGTTTTTATTATTACGAACCAATCTCACACGCGTCGAGGGTGTCTGCGGGTTCCGTGCGGGGGGATGGCAGCGTTCACTTCGATGGGGGCCCAGCGGGCCGATCAGCCTGGTCCCCGCGTCTTTGCCAGGCTGACGTGTGTTTTTACTTTGTGTTCTCTTTCTGTATCAGCGGCGAAGCATGATGGCTGGCCTTCCTGTCTGCTTCTCTCACTAATGAGGGAGGCTGAGATCTACGTGGCTCAGACCCTCCTGTTCTTTCCCTGCTAGTGATTTGTTCCTATTCTCTGCCTGCCTGTTTTTTCGCAGTTTCTCAGCTCTTGATTCATCATGTGCCCTGAAGGCAGCACAGTTTCTCCCCAGCTCCTCATGCATCTTCTGTACCGCTGGTAATGCTGCTGTTAGTCTCACCTGGTGACCCTGACCTTCTGCTTGTTGCCCCGCGGCATTTACGCCCTGCGTGCAGCGCTGCAGCCGCTGAGCTGGGACCGACTCCTGCCGGCGGGGGCCTGAGCGCCTCGCACGGCCAGCTGCCCGGTGGTCCCCCGGCCCAGGCGTCAGTGTGTTCCCCGCCCCCGAGGGGCAGCCGGGCTCTGAGCACACGGCCTCACCGCACAGCAGGGCCCTTCCTGCCTTTCACGTGGGGCCTGCCGCCTCCGGGGTCGCCAAGAAGGCAGGGGGCACCCGGAGCGCTCTCAGGGCCTGGCTGGATACCCACCTGTCCTCGTGCTGGCCACAGGCCTTGTCTGACTGGCCTCGGTCACAAGCCCCGGCCCAGACAGGCAGAGGAAAAGACTAATTGAACTCTAGAAGGGGAGGGGAAGAGGGTGCTGCCCTTTGGGCCCCCGCCCCCCTCTGACCCCAGGGCAGCCCTATAGCAGGTGCAGAGCAGACCGGCCTCTGTGATACGGGGCAGGAGCTCCTGTTAACCCAGGTGGCCAGAGCCTGCTGCATGCATCGGGGGCCACCTGGAGCAGGCACCCTCTCTTGGCGACCCTGCGGCCGACCCCTGACCCCCGCCTCCGTGGGGCCGACCCCTGACCCCCGCCTCCGTGGGGCCGACCCGTGACCCCCGCCTCCGTGGGGCCGACCCCTGACCCCCGCCTCCGTGGGGCCGACCCCTGACCCCCACCTCCGTGGGGCCGACCCGTGACCTTGGCCTCTCCGAGGACCGAGGGGACCTCACTGGGCCTTAGGCAGACATTAGAGGGTGAGCCTGTAGCAGTTTAGCTTTGTCTCATTTGGTTTTCTGTTTTAGCAATTTTTTTCTGGTTGTCAGTTTGCTAAACCAGATTCTTCCTTTTAAATCATGTGCCCACGTTGATTAGATTGTTCTAGGTGCTGGGTTTAGACTGTGCTTTCCCAAGATGGTGAATAGCCTCACGCCCCTGACGGCACGAGGACCCTGTCTTGCAGACAGCAGCCCCTGCCCCTACAGCCCTTATGTAAGATCATCGTGGTGTTCCTCAAAGCAACGCTGTCGCGCCCGGGCCACGCGGTGCCCACGTGAGAGGCGGTGCGGCGTCCGAGGGGCTTGAGTTGTTTGACTGGCAAAGACGGGCTCGGATGAGCTTGAGGCCACCGTGCCGGCGCTGCGCGGCCAGGGCGCGGGGGGCGGGCAGGCCCTGAGCTGGCCGTGAGGACACGTCTGGTGCTGCCCCCACGCTCCGCCATCCTGCCCCCGGGGCCGGCATGTCCTCCGGCACAGGTGTGTGCCCATCAGCTCTCCGGGGCGGAGGCTCCCCAACAAAGGCAGTGCCACCCTTCCCGGGGACAGGGCCGCGAGGCCCGCCACTCGGGAAGGACGCACGCCCTGCCCGGCCCCCACCCCTGGAGCCGGAGCCCCAGGCCTGGCACACGCGGGACGGCGCCGGCAACTTCACGCTGTTTTCATTGATCCCTTCCCCAAACCCTCCGATTCGATGGCCGCGAGACAGCGAGGGCTAGCTGAGTGCGTGACTGTCCGTTATGGTCATTGTGCGAGTGGACACAACAGCCTCAGAGAGCCCCCTCTCGGTGTTCCCGCCGACGGGCCCCCGGCCCAGGCTCTCTTCCCGCTGCTGCCCCACCTTCTGCTGGGGAAGCTCGCGGTGCCGGGGAAGCTCACGGTGCCGGGGAAGCTCGCGGTGCCGGGGAAGCCCGGGGTCCCGCCCTGAGGCCTGTGGTCCAGGTTAGGACTGGTCCTCGAGCTCCGAGGCTGGGGAGCCGCTGAGAAAGGTTTCTGTCGGGCCCGGGGGAGCCCTGGTGTCATCCGGGCGGGGAGCGGGTGCCCCCAGGGGCTGTCGACGTGTTCTGTTGGAGTGTGGGGGGTACCGGCCTGCCCAGGCAGCTGCCTCCCCTCTTGGCGCTATAGGCCACACCCGGCAGGGCTGTAAGGACGGGTGCAGCGGGGCTCTTCCCGGGGCGGGTGGGCTGCAGGAACCCCATGGTTGGTCTCGCCCCTGCACGGCGCAGCCTGAGGTTCCCTTGGAGAGGGCTGAGGCGACGGGCGAAGTCTAGGGCCAACCACCCTCATGCCAAATACACGGTACATGCTTCAGCCCTAAGTGACTCGAGCCCAGTCCATCAAGTGTAGACACACATCAGCCCCGGGCCCCCCGCCCCCTGGGGCCCCTCTGGGCTTCTGCTGTGAGCAGGCTGGCCAGGCCCCGGCACGCAACACCCCCGTCCTCTCCGTCCCCAGCCCTTCTGCACCCCGAGCATGACCCGCAGGCAGCCACCGTGGCGGCGTGGGTGACCACAGGGCTGACCTGCTGGCTCCTGGCCGCGGCGGGACGCACTGTTCCCAGACCGTTTCCTCATTCCTGCACCTGGTTCTTCCGTGCTCGCGGTCGAAGGCATTCCCCTCGGCCTGCCACGAACAGGTGTGCGAGGGTACACAGCCCTCGGGACGCCGTGTCTGCTGAACTCCGGCCGTGGTAGGGACCCCTGACGGACGCAGTCCCCGTGCTTTGGATGCCGGCATGGGGACCCTCTGGGACGGGTCTGGGACCAAGGGTCGAGCTTGGCGGAGTGTTGAGTCACGCCGCCACGGGCTGACAGGAGAGCCGGGGGGCTGGGGGACTGCAGGGCTGGCGAGGGGCGAGGCTCAGCCGGGGTTCGCTGCCGCCTCTGGGAGCAGACCCTGGGCAGCCGTGCGGAGCCCAGACCCGGCGTTAGGCTGGCGGTGTTGGTCCCTTGGAGAAAGAAGAGAGAAGTCAGGGCTAAGCAGCCCCCGGCCGGCCTCCCAGCAGGACTGACGCAGGCCTCAGCTCTGGGCTCCGGTGGCCCTGCTGGCTGGGGCAGAGAGAAAGCTGGAGCGCCCTCAGGTCCCGGAGCCAGACCAGCCTCTCCGGCGCCAGCCGCCCACCGCGTGTTTGCGATGGGCCCGACTCTTCATAAATACAACCGAAGTGGTCGTTCCCCTGAGGGTCCTGCACGGCCCTGGAGGGGGACGCAGGGTGAGAACGTCCTGCAGCTGGTCTGGGCCAGGCCCTGGATGGCACGGCAGGTGTCACCTGCCCTCCGCGGCCAGGCCGGCCGCTCGCCCGAGCCTGGGATGGCCCTCAGCCAGTCAGCCCACCGAGCGGCTGGGTGAGCGCCACGACCTAGAGCAGCCGGCTGTGCATGACTGTCACCGCTGCCTCAGGGATCGCGAGGTGGCCGCGGGCACTCAGGCTGTCCCATTCCCCTTCGCACTGGCCCTCGGTTTGGACCCCAGCCAGGACCCCGTGCCACCCGGGGGGGCTGGACGAGGCGCGTGTCCACGCTGGAGCGCGGGACGGGACAGGAGCCCGCGGGGCTGCTGCTCACGGTCCCCACGACGTGACAGGCCGGCCGCGATCGGCCAGCACAGACGCCAGCAGACCTGCAGCAGGGCTGGGCGGGGCAACGAGCAGGCTCATCCGAGCCGGGGGCCGTTGCAGGGGGGGATAGCGCGGTGGGCGAGGGCAAGGCCCGCCTAGATGTCAGTCACCCGCTCCCCGGCTGAGATGCCCTGGACACCCAGGGAGGCTGTAGCCCTACAGGGGGTTCTCGGAGCTCTGCTGCCCCGCCAGCGCCCCTCTCTGAAAGGGCCAGGGCAGCCCCCTGCCCAGTGGCTTGTGGGGTGCTCAGCCAAGGCCAGCACGGGAGCCTGGCGCCAAGGGCGATGGGAGGTCTTGCGGGGACAGGGTACCCGGGGGACGTGTGCCTCGTGCGACCCCTCGGGTCAGCCAGGGGTCTGTGGGCCTGCTCCTGGGGAGGCCAGAACGTGGGGAGCCCAGCTTAGGCCCTGCCCTCTCCTCCGCTGCCCCTGGCCCAATGGGCAGGTGGCCGCTCCCTCCAAGCTGACCTGGATGTCCCGGCGCCGGACGAGGGTGTGGTCAGCCTGCTCGAGGACCACCCTCCTCCCCGAGGCGGGGTCTGTGCCCCCAGCCTGGGCCTGCTCATCATGCCCGCCCCCGAACTACTGCCTCCCAGCTGACCCTTTGCTCTCTTCTTTTGACGCAGACCTGCCTGACCAGTGCTCCCCGAACCCCTGTGACAGGGAGGGGACCCAAGTCTGCCAGGACCTCATGGGCAACTTCTACTGCCAGTGCCGAGCCGGCTGGGGCGGGCGGCTCTGTGACACAGGTGAGGGGCCCGCCGCTGTGGGGCTGGGGTGGGGGGACTCCTGGGGAAGTGGCTGTGGCCCGTCCCTCTGTTTCCAGGAGACACGGGGGCCCTGGCCGCTCAGGGGCAGAAGGAGAGGAGGGACAGGCATGCCCTGGGCCCCTGCAGTCCCGGACTCCTGCAGGACTGAAACAAAGGAAGGGGCCCGCGTAGGGCCGCCTCTGGGGGCTTGGCCTGTGGGGACGAGAGCTTCACAGCCAGCCTCCCTGTCTCCAGCAGGCATGGGGGGCAGAGGGGGCAGGAAAAATGCCCCGGGACCCGGCTCCCTCGGGCAGCCCCGTCGCTGCGGTGCCGAGCCAGCCGGGGGCAGGGGGCTGCGCATGTGGGGCTTGGCCAGGCTGAGTCCGGCCAGATCCGTCCTGTTTCAGCCCTCCGCCTCCTCCCGGGCACGCTGGCGGCCACAGAGCTGGCACCACGGACCGTCGGTGCCCACGGGACCGGGGGGCCTGCCCTTCCACCCGGGGCGCAGACACGTGCTCGCGTGGGGCTCCTGTGTCAGCTCCGGCACTCCCCAGTCTCTCTGTGTCCTGGGCCCAGATGTCAACGAGTGCGGCCTGCAGAACGGGGGCTGCAACCAGATATGCTTCAACAGGCCGGGCAGCTTCTACTGCGCCTGCTACAGCGGCTTTGCACTCTCTGGCGACGGCAGGACCTGCCAAGGTAACGCCTGGCCATCAGCCTCCCCCTGCTCCTCCCCCTTTGGAGTCAGCCCGGTGGCCCGATTGCTGAAGTGGGCGGGCCCGTGTGCTCCTCCTCGGGAGGCTCTGGGACGGTGGGGGGGGCGCCCGGCCGAGCGCATGTCTGGGCATGTCCCAGCACCCAGCCCAGGATGATTCACCCGCTGAGGGGACCTCCCCCGCCGCCCCAGGGAGGGGAGGCAGCTGCCGGCGTCTGTGTGGCCGCAGCCCAGGACGGAGCCCAGGACGGAGCCCGGAGCACAGACGTCCTCTGCCGTCCCCCCAGCTTGCTTCCCCTGCGCCCTGCACCCACTGCCCTCAGAGGCAGCACAGTACCCCTTGGGGCCCCGTGCCCTGACCACCCCAGAAAGTCTGCAGGCTGCAGAGGCAGGACCACCCACTTCACTGGGAGCTCTCTTACCCCGACGCAGACCCCCTGGCACCCACCGCTGGCGTGGGAACCCGGGACCTTTCTTTAGCGCTGCGTGCTTACCTGGGGATGGGACGGAGGTGCTGAGGGAGAAGCAGCTTCGGGAGCAAGGGCCGCGTGGTGGCCGCGCCCCAGCTGAGCCTCTCAGTCAGACAGGACGAGGGAGCCCTTTCTCAGGTGCGCGGGCACGGCCTGAGGAAGGGGCCTGCTGAAAGCCTAGGGCACCCCGTGTTGATTGCAAGCACTGAGCATGGCACCCAGCGGCATCAGGATCCCCCCATTC
>PITA01035235.1:0-11208 GCA_004023965.1 Spilogale gracilis
AAAAAAAAAAAATAATGCTTTCAGACAGGTCTAGCATCTTAAAAACCAATGTGTGTACAAAGTATTTCACCTCTTAGAAAAATTCAAGATAAATTTTTAAAGGGTTCCCATTTACTTGTGATATTTCAGATTTAACTTTATGCCAGAGAAAAACAACTTCACTATAATTTTCAAGCACCTGTGGTTAACAAGACATATCGGTTACATCAGGTATGAGTGTCACCTGTGGTGAGCAGTTTGGGTGGTGCTCTAGTGCGCCCCTCTGGTATTCACACCCTGTGCTATCCCAACCCTTTGCATGCGGGATAGTCCTAGTGGCTTGATTCTAATCCATAGAATGCATCAAAAGTGATAGAATGTCACTTTCGTGATCAAGTTGTAAAAGACTAATTTCTGTCTTGCTAGATTATATTGATTTCTTGGTCTACATTCTTTGATGAAGCAAGTACCACCATGTGGGAGAGATTCACATGGCAAGAAACTGGGGGTTGCATCTAGACATCCATCCAGTGGAAAATTGAGACCCTCAGCCCAACATACATATGTGTGGGCACACACGCTCATGTCCATGTATGAGAAGAACAGAGTCCTATCAATAGCTGCATGAGCTTAAAAGCAGAACTTCTCAAGTTGAGCCTTGAGATGACTACAGCCCAGCTCACACCCAATTGAAGCCTGAGACAGACCCGATGAGAGGACCAGCTAAGACATGCCCAGGGCCTTAACCTGCAAAAACCACAACATAACCCATGTGTGTTGTTTTGAGCCGGTAGGTCTGGGGGTGATTTTTTACACAGCAATAGATACCTAAAACATCATGCAGACCACACACATACACACAATTTTAGAAAAATCAATCTTAGTCACCTAAGGTATTGGATCTCTTCATGGATAGGCTTGCCACCACTTTTTCAGTCCAACCAGCTCAAAACAGTAAGTACACTGATAGTTTTATATCCTTCTTTCCCAGCAGAACTGGTCTAAAACTGATTTCTCTATAAGCCTGGCCTCTTCTATCCAGAATGAGCTTCAAACACTAACTTTTCTGGGCTTTTTCCCTTAACCCTTGACATGTTCGTGTAACCCCTGAAACAAAAATTCTTTACTCCTTATTTGACCTCCCAAATAGCTGAAGACAGATTAAACACTGGGCATATGGCCGTGCCGAGCTTTTCCTGTCCCCTCTCCTGGAGAGCTGGAACTGAACTCCCTCCCTCTGGCCACTATGTGAAGACCTATCTCTAATCCTATCTGTCTGAAGACATGCTCCAATCCTGTATCTTCTATATCTGTCTGTAATTGTAAAAGCTGCTACCTGACACTGAAGATAGGAAAAAAAAATAGGTAACTATTTTAATCCCTGGAAGGGATTTTACTGATCATGTTGACCTTCCAAAAGACCACCCAAAAATTGATCGATCGAGCATAGCTAAGTTTATTGGAACTACTACAGGGAGAGAGACAACAAGTGTTTCAAATGGAATAATAATAGGAAAGAGTCATAAAGTTTAAGGTTCTGGGTTGCATTTTTTTTTTAAGGCAGGTCCTGGAAAGCATGAAACTGGTTGAGACTGGGGAAAGTTTATGACCTAGTAGCTTTGGAGTGGTCAGGACAGCTCTTAATGAGCCTCGATGAGCAACCTGTTAGTTTTGTTTGGAGGGGGAGGGAGGGAGTCTTGGGTGGAATTCACATAAAATAAAATTAGCCACTTTGAAGTAAACAATTCAGTGACAACTAGTATACCCATAATGTTGTGCTACCTCTACCTAATTGCAGCACATAAAGGAAGACCCACACCCACAGCACTTGCTTCCCATTCCCACCCCCTCCCCCACCCAGGGCTTTCTGGATTTACGTATTCTGGATATTTCATCTAAATGGAATCAAACAATATATGACCTCTTGTGTTTGGTATAATCTGCTCAGCTTTAATAAATTATTTTATTTGGTCAACAGTCTTACCTTCTAGGGGCAAATATTACTTGGAGTATTTGTTCTTCCTGGTCTCACTATCGTGTAGCACAGACATGTGAAAGTATGTTTGATCACAGAATTATTTAGCAAAGGAAAAGAAAAGTATCATGGTTTTAATTCTCAGTCCCCTATTTGGCCATTGTTCATATTTGTGAACAAGATCGATCCACATCTGCAAAGATGTTTGGTGGACTTTGGACTTCCCAGGCTTTCTTTAGCTTTTTGTTGTAGAATATCATTTCTTGGATCACTTGACTGGTGCCCAGCAACATTTAAGAGTCTAGAGACCATATATTTGAACACCACAACTAGGACAAATACTCAGAGAAGGAATGTGATTAGAGTTTATAGTCCACTGTCAAGCTAGAATCTAAGACTTCCCAAATTAAATCAAGAAAAGATTCCTCAAAAAGTTGAAAATAGAGCTAACCTATGAGCCAGCAATTGCATGACTGGATATTTACCCTAAGGATACAAATGTAGTGATCCAAAGGGCACATGCACCTGAATGTTTATAGCAGCCATGTCCACAGTAGCCAAACTATGGAAAGAGCCTAGATGTCCATCAACAGATGAATGGATAAAGAAGATACACACACACACACACACACACACACACACACACACACACACACACAATGGAATACTATGCAGCCATCAAAAAATGAAATCTTGCCATTTGTAATGACATGAATGGAACTGAAGGGTATTACGCTAAGTGAAATAAGTCAATCAGAGAAAGACAATTATCATATGATCTCACTGATGTGAGGAATTTGAGAAATAAGACAGATGATCATAGAGGAAGGGAGGGAAAAATGAAACAAGATGAAACCAGAGAGGGAGACAAACCATAAGAAACAAACTGAGGGCTGCTGGAGGAGAAGCGGATGGAGGGATGGGGTGGCTGGGTGATAGACGTTGGGGAGGGAATGTGCTAGGGTGAGTGCTGTGAGTTGTGTAAGACTGTTGAATCACAGACTTGTGTCCGAGAAACAAATAATACATTATATGTTAATTTAAAAAAGAAAACAAAAGAATTTCTATTCCTAATGCAAAGAGAAGATACGGGAGTCTTAACTAATCAGTATTAACCAATTCATGATTTCTTTGATCCCTAGATCTTATTAGTAATATTGAAGATACTAGAGAAGTCTATAAAGACATAAGTATAAAAGTCTTCTCATAGGACACTTTTCACCTCGAGGGTGCCAGTTATAGATTTATCTTAAACCACCATGTGTCAAATTTTGTGGGCCTCTTAGACAAAAAGTTCTACAGTCGCAGTGATGTTGTCTAACTTTCCTGTTCTTCCCTAAACCACACTTTGGGGGATTCTCATAAAATGTAAAAGGAAGGAGGTTTTTGTTTTTGTTTTTGTTTTTATTGTTACTAAATTTTTTTTTCCAGTGTTCCAAGATTCAGTCCCCATTCCCCACACCCAGTGCTCCACGCTTTAGGTGTCCCCAGTACCCACCACCAGGCTCTCCCATCCCTCCACCCCCCTCCCTCCAAGTCCCCCAGTTTGTTTCTGTGTCCAAAGTCTCTGTTGTTTCGTTTCCCTCCCTAGATTACCCTAGTTCCCATTTACTTTCCTTCTCCCACTGTTCTCCAGTTTACCCCTCCTGCACCGCAAGTAAGTGACAGAAGAAGTCCTTCTGGAGTACTCATTCAGGTGTCAGAGGCTCTGAATTCTAAATGAGATGTAGTTTCTATCACTAAATTAAATTATCTAAAGACCTCTTTTTCTGGGGCGCCTGGATAGCTCAGTTGGTAAGCATCTGCCTTCAGCTCGGGTCATGATCCCAGGGTCCTGGGATTGAACCCCTGGGGCTCCCTGCTCAGCAGGAACCTGCTTCTCCCTCTCCCTCTGCCTGCCACTGCCCTTACTTGTGAGCGCTCTCTCTCTCTCTCTCTCTCTCTCTCTCTCTCTTTGTCTAATAAATCAAATATTAATTAATATATATATATATATACACACATATCCTGAAGTCAGGCAAAAGTTTAACAAGATGACAGATCTACACCCAATCTGTGGATAATGAGGTCAAAAGATTTTTTATTTATTTATTTATTTTTACTGAAAACTCAACAGCAGATCTTATGGGCCATCCAATGATCTCTTTTCAGGAAAAAAAAAATACTCCAGTGGGGTTATCAAATAGTAACATATTATTGGACCACTCATTATGAGTAGCACAGTAGCAGGAGTTGAAATTTGAAATTTGTAATTCAGAGGTCAAGTATGGCTAAATTGAAAGACTTTGGGGTTTAGTTTAGGAAATGAGCTTTTCTTTTAATGTCTGGGGGAAAAAATGGAAGTATCCAAAAAAACACCATTGTTCCCTAAATCATCCCAAACTCTATTTCTAAGAAAATGTGATTACAAAGACAGTCTCATACAAAATATTCTCATTTTTCCTATTACTCTTCCTTTTATAAAGTGAAGTTCATTTTTGTGCTACCAGGAAATCCAAATGTAGATTTTGTTTAAAAGGTATCTTAGCTTGATTCTTCTGATTTCAGAATTTTACTTTGGAAATCTAAAAATCAAGAAGGGATACCAAAGGGGGAAAAATGATCATATCCAAAGGCAAAAAATAATTACAAGAACTATTTTTTTAAATATTTTTTATTTATTTGACAGAAACACAGCCAGAGAGGGAACACAAGCAGGGGGAGTGAGAGAGGGAGAAGCAGGTCTCCTGCCGAGCAGGGAGCCCAATGTGGGACTCGATCCCGGGTCTCCGGGATCATGACCTGAGCCGAAGGCAGTCGCCCAACCAACCGAGCCACCCAGGCGCCCCACAAGAACTATTTTTAAACTCACAAGAAAACCGAATGATTATTAGAAATGTAACTTCTGTCAACCAAAGGGAAATTTTTGTCAAAATGATTCAAAATATGCCCCCCAGAATCAGAGATTTAACAGAATATTTTGGTGATGAAAAGTAACCTCTCTTATCTAGACACAGAATAATTTGGTCATCTTTTAAAAAAGAGAGCCCAAATCTTAATTTTATTTTGTATATATATTAGCCATACCACAATTTGTAGTAAAGGATTCTGGAAACTTTCATTTTTTATATAAATCCATTAATATTGAGCCAACTTCATTAATAATTATTTTTACACAATTCAGTCTTTTCTTCCCCACTCCAGCTGCCTTATATACCTGGCAAAGATTTCCTACCTCAAACCCTTAACGTTTAGAGTTTGTTTGCCTTAACATTAGTTTTTTTATTATATTTTTTTATCTTTAAACTTTTTAACTTAATCTTAATATTCTTTTATATATAATTAGACATATACAAATAATAAACATGAAAATAGATTATTTTAATTAAACCTTTTATCAGCATATAAAATAAAACAATGTGCATATAAGTGTGTGTGTGTGTGTGTGTGTGTGTGTGTGTGTGTGTGTGTAATCAAATTTACCATCCTAATAAACTGTAAAAGGTTCCTTAAAAGACAAACAAACCGGGCACCTGGGTGGCTCAATGAGTTAAAGCCTCTGCCTTGGCTCAGGTCATGATCTCAGGGTCCTGGGATTGAGGCCCATGTTGTACTCTCTGCTCAGCAGGGAGCCTGTTTCCTCTGACCTCTCTGCCTACTTGTGATCTCTCTTTCTCTCTCTCTGTGACAAATAAATAAATAAAATCTTTAAAAAAAAAAAGACAAACAAACCATATTTATTACTTTGTATACATCTTATGTTTCTCCCAAATTATTATACCTGGTATTATCTCAAAAATTTGTATTAATTACTCTCTTAGTAAAGTAAGCAACTTTTGTTTTTCCAGCTGTAAGAAAAACTGGAAGACAGGAACCAAAAACGGTTTTGCTAATTCTTCCACACACATTTTATATAACTTTGATGAATTTTAAAGTGGGAAAATAGGCATATATATTATATCACTTTAAAACATTTGCATATCCTGTTAAGGTATAGTTATTTATATATAAAGTAAAGAGCAAAGGCAATTAAAACTATATTTAATAACTAATATCTGCATCTTAGTCTCACTTAAAAATTGCCCACATATCCAAAGTTTATGTTTTAATTAAATTAATATTAGTCTAAGGTTGACTAAAGATCTGAAAATTGCAGTTGAAGCTAACACACTATATCCACATGATTTGCAACATTACAAGAATTCACAAGATGAAGTCTTTTTAAAAAATCTGTAAACTACCAGTTCATATAACTATATATGATTATAAATATGATTCTATATTCTTATAATTTTATTTTTTTAAGATTTTATTTTCAAATCATCTTTATATGTAACATGGGGCTTACACTTACAGCCCCAAGACCCAGAGGGGCAAGTTCCACTGGCTGAGCCAGCCAGGTGCCCCAACATAGTCTTGTCATTTTAACTAGTTTTTATAAACAATGATAACTTACTGAATTCAACTTACTAAATTTAGTTGGGAATTTTTTAATATATTTTTTTAAGATTTTATTTATTTTTGAGAGAGAGAGCATGAGAGAGAGAATGAGCATGAATGGCAGCTGGAGAGGGAGAGGCAGGCTCTCCCCAAGTCAGTTAAGCATCTGCCTTCAACTCAGGTCATGATCCCAGGGTCCTGAGATCAGCCCAGCTTTGGGCTCCCTGCTCAACAGGAAGTCTGCTTCTCCCTCTCCCTCTACACCCCCATGCCCTCATGTGCATCTCACTCTCTCTCTAATTAAAAAAAAAAAAATCTTAAAAAAAAGAATATCAGGAATATTACATAAATTACTTTTAATATGAATTAATCTCTATAATCATATATGCAAAAAGCACACCTGTAAGCTCTCTCAGGATGGAGAGTTCTCTTCTTGAGCTCAGAACCCTGTGCTATGTGCATGTGCTATCCATACAGCAAACTGTCTTTTGCATAAAGAGAACTGTGTTTCCCAAGCCCTAGGCCACATCTCTCCAGTCTTTCCCCACCAGCAAGACTTACCCTAAGTGACCGTAAAGATACACCTCTCTCTCTGCTTCTCTGTTTCTCCTCATTCTCTCACTCTCACACACACGCATGCATGCACATACACACACAGCCCTAATCAGTGATTTAGGGTCTGACTGTGCAAACGAGCGCTCTCAAACTGCCCTCATTCTCCTTTCAGAGAGCCTGATTCATGTGGGAACCAAGCAGAACTGGCTCCCTCTGCCCAAAGATGCTATTCCCAGACACGGCCGTCACACCTCGACTGTTCTCTCAGAAACCAATGTCATCTTGAGCTAAGTTCTAACCTGATGCTGAGAGCCACTTCTGCAAGCTTGGGTCTCATTTCAAATGATCTATTTTTTTTTCTTTGCCAAAAATACCCCAACCCTATCTTCTCACCAGTCTCCATCTTTACCCCTCAAAACAATCAGAAGACCTCTTTTTAAATATCAGAAGTACACCATAGGCAACCCTACAGCCCTTATATTTTATAAGAGCCAAAGCTGGCTCCTACTGTCCCACCAATGACTGACAGAAGAGAACGGGAGCTGAGGGCTACTGCTACACACTTCAAATATCTCTCAGGTTCTAGTCTTCATCTCTTTATTACACATTGTCACTTAGACCATCGACATAACTCAGCCGCATAAGAACTCCTCAGAGTAGGCAATATGATTTCCACTTTTATGGAAAGTGGAAAGGAAAAGCAAAGTTCAAAGACTTTTAAAGAGACTTGCCCAAATCAGAACACTACCCAGGAGCTGGAATCCAAATGTGGTGGAAGCCAAATGTGACATGATGGCAGACGTCCTTTTACTGCCTCTTCCCAGATGATATGATGTTTTCCTGTAGATGAACACCTTGGGCTGGCCAAGCGGGGTCCCACTGTGCCAGCCATCTATCCCACAGAGAACCAAGGGGGATAAGCTGCCATTATACGTGTACCCCATGACCAGCACTGCCCCTCGAAGATGTGTTTTCTGTACATTTTTCTAGAACTTGGAAAAAAAAAAAAAAGAAAGAAAAGAAAGAAAGTGCAAATATTCCAAGAGTATCCCAGTAATTGAAACTCATGTTCAAGTATAAGTTGGAGAAGGCAAATGATGGGCCCACTGCTCAGGAGTTAAGTGGTTTTTAGACTTCTAAATGGTTGGGGGAAAAAATAAAAGAATAATAATATTTTGTGACATGTGAACCTTACATGAAATCCAAATTTCCATGTTCATAAATAAAGTTTTATTGGAACACCTACACTCATTCATTTAGGTATGAACTGTGGCTGCTTTGACATTAAAACAGCGGAGCTGAACAGCTACAACAGAGACCATATAGCCTGCAAAGTCTAAAATACTCACTACCTAGCTCTTTCCAGTAAAAAAAAAAAATGCTGATCCCCGGTATAAATGATTTATAAGAGAGCCATTTTAGAAGCAAGAGTTTCTGTTTTGTTTGAGAGAGTTAAGGAAGGAAGAAGGGAGGAGTGTAGGGATAAATGGATGTTTAAAACCAAGAGAAGTGGTGTCATGGTGAGGTGAAAACAAAGAATTTAGAAAGGAAAAGATTTATCAACCTTATAATGTGGCTTAAGTCCACCATAGGCATGGGAAACAAAATGCCAACTATCCACTTTAATCAATCAAGTCTAACAGAAATAAAAGTGATGATAATAATTAACATAATAATAGCTAGTGTAATAAAAAGCACTTCATCTGGGCTCGGCACTGTGCTGAGTGCTTCGCATGCTTAATCTCATGGTAACCCTTACCATGATCCTATGTGATAAATACTACTATTACTTCACTTTTTAGATGAAATTAAAGAGGCCAAGGTTGCAAAGCCTGAACCGAGAACAGATTGCATGAAGAAGGAAGTTCATAGAAAAACTCTTGCAAATCACTATCATTCCTTTAAAGGCATTCGCTTCTGCCAAACATGCCAGTATTGATTACAAGAGTTATCTAGCTTTTTTTCTGGAATGGTCCTAGAGCTAGAGGTTTAGGTTTGGTTTTGATGACAAAGCCTCCACCCTTTGAGGGGGTATTCGGTTTTACAAGTCATGTGAGGTTAAGTCCCATGAGTGAACAGGCTGGGGAAGTAATGGTCTGAGTTGAAAACAAGGTGTTCCTGTCACTTTGAATGGTGTCTTTCTTGGCGTGTTCTTTGCCTAACTTGAAAGACAATTCCAAGAGAGGTACTGTTAGAGGAAGAAAAGACTCGGTTCTTGTCTTTATAGATCTTCCAATCAAACTGCTCTGTAAGTCAGTTATGACTTTAAACCACTGAAAATTTTTACCTTAACGTTCCATTTTTTTTTCCTCGTAAGAGTCACATGTAGGATTGTAGCCAATTCATTTTCCTGGTGCAAACAATCAAAGACTGTAAAGTTTGGAGTCAAAAAGGAAAGATTCTCATCCCTAGTTCCACCACTGTTGGCTTGTGATCTTGAACTTCCCTGAGCCTTGCTCTCCTCATTTTTTAAATGAGAATACCCTGTAACTTTTGAAAGAGGAAGTCCTGGAGACAGTTAAGCCTATTATCTTAAAGCATCTATTGTATGCAATGAATTCGTTTCTCTCCGTGTATCTAAAATGGTACTAGTTATTTATCATCACTGGGACAACTGAGAGAACACAGTCAACTCAAATCCTTTTCTGTAAGCTGTGATTCCCACACAACCAGGTACCGGGCGGTAAAGCGTGCAGGCAGACTCAATCGAATGCAGATGCAGTAAATAAGTAATCAACATAATGTAGGGTCCGTAGAAGGTGCTCGGGACTATTAATTTCTTTGCCTTTCTACCTCAGGTTAGAAAGAACCTGAAACCTGTACTGACCTTCTCTTCAAAGACAACAGCAGGGCCCTTCCACACTGTGGTTCTCAAGGTCAGCTTCCTGGCACTCCTAAGTTCCAGAGCGGTTATTCTTTTCCTATAAGAAGGCACTCTTGAAGATGGATAGGAGAGGGATATCGACTGGAGGAAAGGAGAGGGGAAAGTATTCTATCAGGCAGTTCCTGAGACCTATCTCCTTTCTAGTTAAGGAATTAATGGGAATCACAGCTCCCCGCAGCGGTAATGGGACTGGCAGGACCATAGAGTTCCTCCCTCCCTAAATTGGTAGCACCCTCCATGTACTTCTCCCCTGAGTTCAATCATCTGTTTACTTGTTTCTTTCTTCTTGACTGTAAGCCTCTGGTGGGTAAGGGCTAGAAAACATTCTTTTTTTCAACCTTGTATCTATAGTGCCTAACACAGAGCAAGTATCAAGATGTCCATGATGAATGAATGAATGAGTGAATGAAGAGTTTCAAACTAGCAGAGGACTGTGGAGCAGACACACACCCCCACCCTCGGCTTTCATGGAAGAGGATTCTTCCCAGACCCAGGACGATGGATGAGTTTCACCTCTCTGAGTTCAAAGCACCTAAAGCCTGTTTCCTTTGGCAAAAGAGAGAGGGTGCCAAGCGTCCGCTGCAGAATCATCCCAGTCAGCTTACAGGAGAGCTGTCCACAACCTCAAAGAGGACCAGAACACCCTTATATTGTGTCCCAATATTTCGCAAGCCTTTAGACAAAAAGTTTCTTGAACTCAGGTCCCCAGTGACTTCTAAGCCCCCTATTTCTCCTCTGACACCCGATCTAGTCAAATATGGCTAAAAATATCCTACGAACCGCCCAAGAAAACGCCTGTCTTTGTCTCTTCCAATGGTGTCGATGATATGTCAACGCACACACTCGCACCCCAAACTCACGGAGCACCCCGAGCATGTCTCTTTAAAGAGGAGGTCTTTGGGAAGGCGGGCCCGGATACAATAAGAGCCGCCCGCGGTGCGAAGTTCAGAGCTGTTGCTGTGGCAACTCCCGCACCCTCTGCGGAGTATCCAAATAAATAGTGTGTTCTTTTTTCCTCCCTAAGTAAGAGACAGGCACGGAGTGGATCGATGAGACTTGCCCTGGGCATCTATTTGGAGTTTTGGAGTTAGTGAAAAATTAGTTTCCTAAAACAACAAAGAAAGCAAGCCTCCGGAAAAAGCCCACGCCCCTTAAAAGCAGCGGATGTAAAATGGAAGGGAACTGAGTGCTGGAACCTCAGCGGGAGCCGTTGCTTTGGAGAGAAGCTCCCGGCAGCAAACACCCCGGCAGAAAGAAAGAAAGCTGCGGGGCGGCCGACCCCACATTCCGGCGCAGGGCTCGGCCCGCGGGCCTGCTGGGGGCGTGGTGCCAGCCCCCCCCCCCCCCCCCCCCCCCCCCCCCCCCCCCCCCCCCCCCCCCCCCCCCCCCCCCCACA
>PITA01035236.1:0-10719 GCA_004023965.1 Spilogale gracilis
CTTATCCAACGGAGCCACCCAGGTGCCCCTAGGTGTCACTTCTTAATAACACTTTCCCTGAGTTCCCCAATGTTCTAATATTCTATCACCTGTTATAATTTTTTTCCCTTAGGTTTATCCCTAACGTAATATGTATGTTCCTTAGGCATCATGTGTATTATCTGTCTCTTGTACTGAGAAACGAGCACCCTGAGGACAGGGAATTTTTGTCTGATGTGGTCATGGCTACAGTCCTTGGGGTTTAGAACCCAGTTAGACGCATGGTAGGCGCTCAATATATGTGCATTGGAAGAATGAATGAGCTTCTATTTTTATTTTACTTAGAGGTTATATTTCATCAAATTCTTTTCTCATTTGTTGATATGATCACATTTTCTCCTTAAATTTGTTGGTGTAATGAATTATGTTAATTGATTTCCTGTCATAAAGCTGTGTGTTACTAGGATAAATCCCATTTGATCATAATGACATTTTGCCAGATTTCATTTACTAGCATTTTATTTCCAATTTTTACATTTATATTCAGAAGAGTGATTGGTCTGCACTTCCTTCCCCTAAGCGATCTGTACCAGGTTTTGGTACTAAGGCTATGCGGGCTTCATAAAATAATTGCAGTGCTTTATCTTTTCCTATGATCTGGAAGAGTTTAATTAACGTTGGAATTATTTGTTCTTTAAAGGTTACATAGAACTCAGCTGTGAAACCATCTGTTCCTGGTGCCTTTTGTGATGGTGGAATCTTTAACCACCTTACAAGTCTCTCTGTGGTAGGTAATTGGTCTTCTCATTTTCTACGTCTCTTTGGGTCAATTTAGGTAATTTATATTTTGCTAGGTACATACTACTTACTCCCAGCTTTCCTATTTTGTTTCTGCAGAGTTGATGTAGAATTCTCTTGTTATTTTTAAATCCCCAATGCATCTTTGCCTCTGTCTCCTCTCTCATTCCAATTCTGCTTCACTTCGTTCTCTTTCTTTTCCCTAGAAGCAGGCTTCTGATGAATTTGCATGACCTCAGCGCTTTGCAGAAATGGAGAGGTCCGAACCCACACGTGGAACCCATGAGTTCATGCAGAGAGGTACCTGGGGGAGACTGGCAGGGAACAGATGTTGGTGGGGGGAGCCCAGCAGGCCAGGGAAGGTGGATGGTGCTGGTGGCTGGAGTCTGGCTCCTGGCTCTCCTGCTGCCTGGCGGTGTGACCTTGGCAAGCTCTGCTTCTCTGCTCTTGTGTTTCCCTCTCTGTGAGTGCCTCGCTCACACGGGCAGGGAGGAGGACAGGATGAGTGTGTTTGGCAAAGTGCTGTGCACAGTCCTGACAGGGAGCAGGTGTACGGTTAGCATTAGCCTTTGTGATGGAGCGAACACTGGGGAGGGAACAAGAGGCACAAGCATTTCCAGAAATCACTGGGCGTTCTATGGAAGAATGCGCTTTGAACCCCCATCCTGCAGCTATCTGGGAGGAGTCGTGGTTCGGAGGACTACGGGGAGTGTGACTTCCTTCTGTGTTCTCAAGCTAGTTAGCTAGAGGACCATCGCAGTGCCACGTACACTCACCACATCTTCCCTCCAGCCCTATGAGGCAGGTGGTGGGTGAAACTTATGTAAGTGGCACTATTCAGCCATTTTTAACCCATATCAAGGCACTTTCATACGACTCACCCTGGTGTTATTATTGTCATCATTTTTCAAATGACAGGCTCAGAGGGGGCAAGCAGTGGTTCTAAGGTCACACAGCCTGTTGCTGTAGAGGGCACTTTGGTCAAACCAGGGCCATATAATTCCCAAGCCTATATGATACCTCCCAGCATGGTCAGAAAAACAACCTGTAGAAGCCATGGCAAAGATAGGCTGCAAACCCAACCTGAACAAGGTGGCATGTTTCAATGACTGCAAAGTAGTAATTGAGCATCTAGAGGCTGATCCGAGCAAGAGGGGAGGAGTAGGGCTCTGTCCGAGAGAGCCCCAGTGGTCTAAAAACCCAGCCCACAGAGCTCTGGCCTAGGAGGGCAGCCAGTGTCATCCTAATATTCCATTTAGGGAACTGTTACAGCCAGCATCCTACTAAAGATCAGGTGTTTATCTGAAAACACCTCTAGAAAAGCAGGCATCCTCTCATTTATCTTGTAAGGCACCTTCCAAGTAACAAGCTTCCTGGCAAATGGTCACCTGTACGCATTTTAGCTTCTTAAACAAGGGACTGTTCATCTAGGCAGAATTTGGGGGAGGGACGGATGGTGCTATTTATGTAGTTTTGCCCAATATAGACAAGAGAAAATGGGTTCTGATAGTTATGTGGGGTCTATCCCTCCAGGGGTCTATGGCTAATGATACCTAAGATGGGTCTTATACTTGGCACTTTATGAAGACGACAGAATGGTTCGTTGATGTGAAGGTCTGGGTTTTAGTGAGCGTGCACAGAGTTGTGTGGCACATGTACACATGCAATAAACTGCTAAGGATATTGACAACATGATGTCCGTCCTCGGGTCCCCATGCTAGGGAACTAGGCGGGGCCTGGACTAGAAGTGGTAGGAAGCTGACCCCACGGTCTGTCCTGAAACTCTGGGCTGGGATATTCACCTCTTGCTCCAGAACGCTCCTTCCTGAGCCTCAGCCCCTGCTCGTGTAATGACACACATACTCACCAAGAGCCCCAAGGAGGGTGACATCTCCACAGCACACTGCAAAATTCTGACTCTGCTTGGGCAGGTGCAGCCCTGGTCTCCAATCCGAGAACACCAAGGGTGCCTTTCCAATCCGAGAACACCAAGGGTGAGACACTGCCCTGGATTTTCTCTCTGATTATAAGAATGATTAACGGTCATTCGTCTCAGTCTGTTTTCTGGGAGGAAGATGGCTCCTGGCGTCCAAGCTAAGAATGGAGTGCCCACTTATGGAGCCCAGGCTGTTTCTCTGAAACCCTCTGTGGTCAACATCACATCCTGGCAATCCCCCTTAGTGCTCTGGTTTTCAGCACACACTGACAGCTTCCTATTGCGAACACCTGCTGCTCTCTCTGGCTGCAGCAGAGTGGGAGGCTACATTCTAGAAGTGTCAGGAAGGGGAAGGCTCTGTGAAGAGCTCTCTGCAAATGATGGATGAGAGTTAGTGGATAAATAACCCAGTTCCTAGCCCCTTGAGTGGGACACCCTGTGACATATTCCATGCTGTCGGTCTCCTCGAGGGAGCCCGGAGGAATTGAACTCATTAACACAGTCATTCACTGTCTTACTTCCTCACTCTCCTGCTGCTGCTTCCTGGGCTCACTTCCCAAGTAAGCTACTACATCCTTGTCTCAGGGTCTGCTTCTGGGGAACCCCATGAAGCCATCCCTTAAACATCCCTCCTTCTCAACCCAGCCACCCACGTGCACCTGCTGATTAATTGGGTGATGCTCTGTAAATACCAGCAGGCAGCCACCTTCCTCTCCGCTCTTTGGTCCTCTTCGTAGCTCAGACCTTTGGGATTTGTGGGTCTAGAAAATATTAGTCAAATGTGCTCATTCTGCCACCTGAGCAAGGCTCAAGCACACCCGTGCATCACTCATTGTAGAGCGTGTTTCCCAGGGTTCCCGGGGGGTCTTCGAGGCTGGAGGCACCTGTGGGAGGACATGAGCTTCACTTGGGTCTGGACACAGTGTGAGCCGGAGCTGCATGTCAGCTCTCCGCTGCGCTCTCTGCTGCGGGGGCCCCTCTGTGCAGCATGGCCCCGAGGATGCGCAGAGCCTCTCCATCAGCCTTCATCAGGTGCTGGCCTTTGTGATGTTTCAGTGTGTGTGTGGCTGTCCCAGTGCTTCTGCGAATTCTCAGGTGCGAGGCCTGGCTCTGCTTCTGTGAGCTGCTCTGGCATCCTCCTGTAGCCACCGGCACCCAGATATCTAGGGCTTCTCGTGTGACACGCTTGAAGTTCAGTCTCCTCTGTCATGGGCACCTCCTTCCTGTGGTAGCTCAAGACAAGACCCTAAGGGTCATTTGACTCTACTCCGTCTGTCACATCTCATACCCAGTCCTTCAGTAAATACTGCAGCGTTAATCCTCCAAACTCTCTCTGATCGCTTCTCCCCACCTCCCCGCTGCCTCTCTGGCCCAACGTCATTTTTTCCAGCCTAGACTTTTGCAGGAGCAGCGTCTCTCACACTGGTGCCCTGACCCCACCCCTACTGCCCTTCTGTGTATTCACGACACAGCAGCCACTAAAAACTAAAAGCAGTTCCCACTGCTGCTTGGAGCCCTCCCGCGGCTCCTGCTCAGGTAGAGCAAATGCCGCGTCCTTACAATAGCTTCAGAGGGCCGTGAGAACCGGCCCAGACCTTCCCATGCCTCTCTGACCTCAGCTCCCACCACTCACCTCCTGGCTCACTTGACTCCAGCCACACTGTCCTCCTTGCTTCTTCTCCAACATCCAGCCATGCCCCTGCCTTGTGGATTCACACTCATTGTTCCCTCTGCCTGGAAAATTCTGCAACATCCCCGAGAGGCTCCCTTACCGCCTTCAGACTTTCACTCAAAAGTTTCCCTGCTGGAAATGGTCTTCACCTCCAAAGCATTGTCTAGTCCTGTCCTCTGCTTTAGGTTTCTCTCTGACACTTCTGCTCCCTGACACCCAGGTACTTCCCCTGGGAGCCTTGCTATGGCTAACTAAGAGGTAAACTCCTTGGGAGTAGAGACCACTCTTGTTCACCATTGTATCCATTTCATTAGAACAAGGATTGGCAAGTGGTAGGTGTTCAATAGGTATTTGTTAGAAGATAAAACATGTGTGCAGTAGGCTGTGGTCGTGCGTAAGTGTTCTGTTCTGGACCTCAGTGTCAGGGGACCAGGCACCGGAGGTGACATCCAAGGCCCCATTCCTGCTCTTGTTCTCTGGTTTCATGAAGAGGCCCACTTTAGGGAGCCAGCTTTAAGACTAGGGATGTCCTCACATCAGCTACGTCAGGACTCAGCCTCCTGCTTTCTTGGCAGAGGGATCATTAGGGAAGCAGAGAAAGTGGACAAGTCTATTTATCTTGCTCATCTGTAGGGGCGAACAGTAGGGGCAGGGATCCCAGCATGCAGCGCTGGAGTACCTGAGGTCTGGCCTTGTTATGGAATGGGCTGAATCCTCGAGGTTGAAATTTTAAGTGCGTAGTGGTGCCGGGGCATCTTAGTCGGTTAAGCGGCTACCTTTGGCTTAGGTCCTGGGATCAAGTCCTGCATCAGACTCCCGGCTCCCCCTCTGCCCTTCACCCCTCTTGTGTTCATGCTGCACCCACTGGTCGAGGGGTGGGGCTGCTGGTGACGTCATTTGTGCAGGACAGGAAGTGTCTCCCCATTATGGCAAGGCATGTTTGGGGACATGGTGGGGCTGTCCGCCTCCACCCTGGCTCTGGCTGGGTTGGCGGTGCTCCACCCTGCTGAGGTGGACAGAGACTGGGTGGAGAGGAGGCAGGTGGGGAATGCCCTCTGGGCTGAGTGTCGGCAGTTTCGTGGGTTTGAAAAGTGGGAGACACCAGAGTTGCCAGGCGGACCCTGAGAGAGGAGAAGGAGTGTTGCAGAGTTTGTCTGTGGAATTTAAACTGGATTCTCATTACTATTCTTTAGGAGATGCAGAAAAAATTGACACAAATGTAAAATTACTTTTGGCAACTGGACCGCGCTCATTTATATGTGATGCTGTACAGAGAACGCGTCACACGGGACACCAGCTTCTGTTCAGGTTACGCATGCTTGTGTTTGAAACAGGGGTTTGAATGTGAAAGACAAAGTGTAAAAAAATGGTGAGTGACAGAGATAGGAAAACTGGGAAGGAAAGAGATAAGGAGAGAGAGAGAGAGAGAGAAACAAAAGAGGAAATAAAGAAGAAGAATAAGGGGCGCCTGGGGGGCTCAGTCATTAAGCACCTGCCTTCGGCTCAGGTCATGATCCCGGAATCCTGGGATCTAGTCTCCCATCAGGCTCCCTGCTCAGCAGGAAGCCTGCTTCTCCCTCTCTCACTTCCCCTGCTTGTGTTCCCTCTCTAGCTGTGTTTCTGTCAAATAAACAAACACAGTCTTAAAAAAAAACTTAAAAAAAAAAAAAGAACAAAAGGGGGACAGTATCAGAAAAATGGACAGATGGGGTAAATAAACACAGAAGTATTGGGGAAATAGAAACTAAGGAAAGTATCTTCTCTCTGTATCCCAGGGCTCTCTAGCACGGCTTGTCAAACCTTTCCAACTGTGATTAACTACCAGGAATGTATTTTGCAGTGCTACTCCTTATTTATATGCATACATGATTGGAATATATTTTTTTAAGAGACCAGTGTTTGCAGTTTGCTATGAAGCACCAGCATTCCTGTCCTGTGTTGTCCCCTCTCAGGATGACTCTGGACTTCAGCCAGAAGACATTAGCAAGGGTAGGAAGAGATAAGCTCTTGCACCTAGAGACTTGCCCTCTGGGAAGGTTCACTCTTGGTGTGTAGCCCCTGGGAACCCAGAAGTCATGCTGTGGAAGCAAATGAGCCCTGCGGGCGGAGAGGCCATTTGCTGGAGCACGCAGGCCCTACCTGACCACCACGGCAGAGCTCCCAGCCATGTGGGCGAAGGCATCACTCGGGTGGGTCCTCCAGACTCAGGTGGACCACTCGGACTCTTGCCCATGGAGCAGAGATGATCTGCCTTCACTGAGCCCTGCCCAGATTTCAGAATTGTGAGCCAAAATGACATTTTAGGGCCACTGAGTTTTGTGTTGGGCTTTTTTATGCAGCAGTAGATAACCAAACATCCTTACTAAAGGCAAGACACTGTGATATTTTCTATCGTATTTAATTCTATTTTATTTTTCAAAACACTTCATTGATTTCATGGCCTGCTGATGAGTCATGATCCATTTTGATGGTGTCTATTCAGTAGACATGGCTTCTTCTCCTGCTGCCCTGATCAATGGCTGATATGTTTGAGATCATGGGTCTTCCAACCTTTCCCTCCATCCTGTTGCTCTTAGAATCACGGCAGGTCAGAGGTGAAAGACCATTTTAGATGTCACCCTGTCCAGGGCTGTGTCTCAAGAGAAGCTTCCCCGAGCCATTTGGGTCTCTGAGTAGACAGTTCTATTCAGTAGATAATTTTACTCAGTAGAGGTATTTAGCCCTTTTGTCTGTCTGGTTCGGAATCTTGTGAAGCATAATTTTGAGCCAAGCATGGTCTACTCGTACCCACTTCTGCCAGAAATGGAATTCATCCCCACAGATGGAGAAAGGCTATCACTCACCCTCCTGCCAATACCCATCCTTATGTCCCTCTGTTTCTCAAGTCTCTGGCTTTAAGATGAAGGAAACAAGCTTCCTAGAACACAGTCCTACCACACACATGTTTTTTGCCCCCCTCTGATCCAGTGATTCCTGCATCCCATGCCACAGATCAAATGTATTAGGACCACAGAGGGAGCTTTTCAAATGCGTATTCCCAGTCCCACTAGGAGATAGGGTCTCCAAAAATCTCTGGGACATGATGCCCAGAAAACTACATTTGAATAAGCTCCTACTTAGCCCTGTTGTGCATCGGTGCTCAGGTTCAACGATGCTAAGGGCTGTGGTCTGCATCAGTGCCTTTCAGCTTTTCCTAGCTCACGTCATGATAAGAAGCAGTTTTGCACCCTGTTTGTGGGCACACGCACGTTTGTGGGAAGGAAACAGAGCTTTGGTTAAACTCCACAGTTGATGAAAACTGCACTCTCACTTTCCTATAGTATTTTATTTTTTCAGTTGCTGGTTGTAACTCATTAAGCTGGTTTTATGAATCACCGGTGGGTCACTCTATATGGTTAATAACACAGGCAACCTAAGCAAACACAGGCTACGTGTCTATTCAGCAGACATGGCTCCTTTTCCTGAGTTTTGCCATAATAATGACCATTTGGCATGGCCAACCTTCTCCCTCCCCCTTTCCCCAACGTGCCCTTGATTCCAAAGCTATAAGGGCTTACCTGCAGGTAGCCCTTGCAGCCCTCTAGGAAGGTAGGGCTGGGTCTCCAACTGAGCCTGGGCTGGAGCTCAGGGTGCAGTTGGACTGAGGTCCTGGGGCTCCCTCTGGGCTTAGTTTGTCGGAGTCAATAGCTCCAGGAGCTTTCAGTTGCAGAGAGAAGGAAATAGCAAGGGCGGAACAGTGGAGGGGTGTGACGGCTAACCTCTGCTTTTTCTCCACCACAACTGTTCCTGAGTCATCAGGGGGTAGGAGTTGGAATTCACAGCCCACGACACGGTCCATGAAGGGCAAGGACAGAGATTCTTCGGTGTCCGGCTGCTCAAAGCACCTGTGCGGCACCTGCGGGAGCCCCAGAAGTGAACTGAGAAAGCTTTTGAGGCAGAGGGTGGGTTGCCCTCATCTGTGTATCCAGTGATTTGAGTCACCTGCTCCTGATTTTCTCTTTTCATGTGCTGTCACTTCTTAGGCTGAGAAGTTCCTTAGATATACTGAAAATCTGGGAGCAGCCTGCCCTCAGCCTTCCTCTTTCAGATGCAGAGAGGGAGGTCCTCCTGGGCTTCTCCAGGGCCCCAGATGGGTCCTCGCTTCCTGTTCCACTCTCTCTGGGCCTTTGACCTGCCTCTCAGGCTTCATCCTTGGGCCAGCCGAGGCACCATCTTTCCTGCCTGTCCTCAGACTTCAGCCTCTCCATCCCCTCCATCATTTTGGACATTTGAGACACCAATAGGAAATCAAATTCAAAAATGTGCCATTTATGGTGGCCAAAAAAGCCAAACGGATCCCCAAATGATTGATTCAGTGGCTGCAGCTGGGCCTGGATGCAGACAGACAGCTAATGAGGTAATTTTTCTAAATGCACACTGTAAACAAGATAACATTTCCTCCCCCCCTGCACATCTCTCTAGGTTTCCATCCCTTTCCCTCAGTTTCCTGCAGAGAAGCACACACCAGTTAGCATTATTCCACTGTTAGGGGTTGAACCATGGCCCTGCCTAATGATATGCTGGAGTCTTGACCCCCAGTTTTTCTGAATGTGGCCTTATTTGGAGACAGGGTCTTTACGGAGCTCACTGAGTTACAATGAGGCCATTGGGGGGGCTCACCCAGTCTGACTGACACTCTTATAGAAAGGGGAAAATGTGGACACACAGACATGCAAAGAGAGAAAATGGTAAGAAGAGACACCAAGAAGATGGACATCTACGAGCCACGGGGGAGGCCTGGAACAGATTCCCCTGTCACCCCTCAGAAGGACCCACCCTGCTGCCAGCTTGGTCCTGGACTTCTGGCCCCTAGAATTACAAGCCACACATCTCAGTTGTTGAAGCCCCCTGCTCTGCGGTACGCTGTGACAGATGCCCTAGCGAACTAATACCCACGCGTTTAAAATCTTTGGCTTCTGTGTTCTCTCTGTTGGTGAGTCTCTTTTCTGAGATAGGACAGGACAAATAAGGTGAAGGGTGGGGAAGAATCACATGGCGGGACCCACTGGGGTGTCTTCACGTGCTCATAGGTTTCTGTGAAATTTGCAGACCATATTCAAACTGCTGTCAGTTATAGCTGCTGACGCTCCTCGCTGAAGCTTTCCACCCAGCACCCCTTCCAGCCTATCTGGTGGCCTTTCAGTGGCCACACGGTAGTCCTAGACCCAGATAAAGGGGCTCAGAGCTGAGAATACATACATGGGGTTGAGTGAGATATATGTATGGCTTGTAGTTACTTCCACATGTAATTCACACGTAGGCAGGGTGTCCAGAGGTGTCCCTCTGCCCATTCACTTCGGGATGTGACATAAAGGTACAGACCAAGTCGTACCACTATGTGAACAGAGCCCAAGGCTCGCAGCACCCAACGTATGTGGGCAGTGGAGAAAATTAAGGTTTGAAATACGGAGGTGGGTGCCAGCCATTGGGAATTCTTCCATTCATCAAATGTGGAAAACATTGTTAAGTCCTTATAAGGAAGTATTTTTTTTTTTTTAATTTGACAGAGCGAAACACAGCCAGAGAGGGAACAAAAGCAGGCGGAGTGAGAGAGGGAGAAGCAGGCTTCCCGATGTGGGACTTGATCCTGGGTCCCTGGGACCATGACCTGAACCGAAGGCAGTCGCTCAACCAACTGAGCCACTCAGGCGCCCCCCTTATAAGGAAGTATTAGAAAGCTGTGCTAAGCAGTTAGTTAACAGAATTTATTTTTCTGGCTTGTGTGACTTTTGTGATATTTCTCAGCTTTTCAGAATTTGTAATTTGTTCTTGTTTCTTTCCTTATTTATTTGAAATATTTGCTTTGGGATCTGGTTTTGTCTTCCTGTCATGGTGTTTTCCTTAGGATGTGTGCTGCCGAAGCGAGCACTCACAGTCTTTTCCTTAGAAGGGCTTCCTCAAGTGGTCCAAGTTTTAGCCCCACCCAGCTACGAGCCAGGCCTGGATGTGGGACACGAACAGGGAAGGGGTGCTGTGGTGGGCAGGCAGGGCACTGGTGGGATGTGGGGTGGGCATTTGGATATACTGTGCAGAAGGAAGCAAAGGTGGAGGAAGAAGCTGAGGACAGTGAGCAGGACTTCGTACTGGAAGACCTCCCAGCCAACCCAGCCCTGACACTCAGTTTTTTTTAAGGCTCCCAGGCAAGTGAGTTTCCCTCCCTGCAATTTCTTTTTTTTTTTTATTGTTACTAAAATTTTTTTTTCCAGTGTTTCAAGATTCATTCCCCATTCCCCACACCCAGTGCTCCCCGCTTTAGGTGTCCCCAGTACCCACCACCAGGCTCTCCCATCCCTCC
>PITA01035237.1:0-10707 GCA_004023965.1 Spilogale gracilis
TATTCCCTCTCTGGCTGTATTTCTCTCTGTCAAATAAATAAAATCTTAAAAAAAGAAAAGAAAAGAAAAGAAAAGAAAAGAAAAGAAAAGAAAAGAAAGAAAAGAAAAGAAAAGAAAAGAAAAGAAAAGAAAAGAAAAGAAAAGAAAAGAAAAGAAAAGGAAAGAAAAGAAAAGAAAAGAAAAGAAAAGAAACCTCTCTTGGGTGCCTGGGTGGCTTAGTGGTTAAGCCTCTGCCTTCGGCTCAGGTCATGATCTCAGGGTCCTGGGATCGAGCCCCACTTCGGGCTCTCTGCTCAGCAGGGAGCCTGCTTCCTCCTCTCTCTCTGGCTACTTGTGATCTCTCTCTCTCTGTCAAATAAACAAATAAAAAATCTTAAAAAAAAAAAAAAAAGAAAGAAACCTCTCCTATTTACCTTCTTCATTTTAGTTAATAACTACTTTATTCTTCTAATTGTTCAGGCCCAAAACTTTAGTCATCCTTGACTCCTTTTTTCTTCACACCAAATATCTAATCTATCACTAAATTATGTTGGTGTTTTCTTTAAAATATACCCATAAACCAGCCACTTCTCCTCTATCCTGTTATCCTTGTCTAAACCTTCACTGGTTATTACCGAGATTACTAGCCCTGAGTAGTATTTTTTTTCTTGATCTACTGTTTGTGTATTCTCAGTCCAAGTGTTTCTTATAAAATAGAAGAAAACATTCTGTGGAACAAAACCTTACAATGACTTGTAATAAAGCGATGAGTGGCTATAAATTGTGATTCTCCTTAACTGCATTTCTCTCCTGTGACTCATCCCCTTCATCTTGTGTTAAAGCCAAGTGGACCTCTTTTCTCTTTCTATATAAAGAGCATGAGACTTTAGCCAAAAGGGATCTTAAAGTATCTAAACTGTTCTCTTTGTTATATTCTCCAATTACCCTTGTTTATTTCCTTCGAAGTACATATAATACTCTAATTACCATGCTTATTCATTAGTCTGCTTATAATTTTCTCTCCATCTTGAACAGTCAATATTTAGCTCTTACTCTTAAGTACGTCTCTTTCTTATCAGTAGAAGGTAAAGAAATGGCAGTTAGTCAATAGGCTTCTAAAACATGGAGAATTCTGATCCATTTCTCCAACCCAGAGAGTTATTTCCTATCCTGAAATTTAGGCAGGGAAGAATATCAAGGGCAAGTTGAGGTAATATGAGTCTCTTGATTTGTACTTATTTTCAATGGCCATAAGTGCTGAAAAAACTATATATTGGTATAATTAGGTTCAGTTTTACATATTTATAGAATATATGAAACTAGATTTCTACTGTAGAATCTCTGCTGAATGTTTTACAATGCTACCTTCTCAAGGGACTGTAATAGGTCATCCTTCTTTATTATGCCATTTAATTATTACATACACATGCACACAATCTCTTCCCATGATGAACTGCTGATGCTTGGTAAGTTTAATCAGACATACCTGCTTTAAACAGTGCTTATACTTTTTGTTTTGCTTTGGAGCAGTGGCTTGTTTTTCTTAGGGTTATTTCTCTGGTAGCTACTCATTTATATAGTGCTATAAGATAGAGTTGAAATTAATTTTTCTGACCTATATCCCTAACTAAAATGTAAGTTGAAATTTCAGATATTTGTCTATATGGTTCATTGCTTTATTGTCAGTACCTAACACATTATGGTATGGTACTCATTAATTTCATTTATTTAAGATTATTTAATGAATGCCTACTCTGTGACAGGCTGCCTTAGATTTTGGGGACACAACAATCGATAACATAGAAAAAGTAGTCTAGAACAATGGACTTTAAGTTCTGGTGAGAGAGATAGAAAACAAGCAAAAATAAAGAAGTAAACAAATCTATGACATGTTAAATTATGAGAAATGCTAAGCAGAAGAAATATAGCAGAGATGAGTATAAGGAAAGTTGGAGGAGAGGTTCAATTTAAAATAAAGTCAATTTAAAATAAGGTCTAATTTCTCTGAGAACATGAAGTTTGAGTAAAGACCCGAAAAGGGAGATTGAACAAGCATGAACAAATTTAGAGTGAGCTAGGAAGAATATTCTAGACCCACAGAGCACAGCAAATGTGTAAAATCAATAGCCCAAAAGTGGATGTGACTGGGTGTGTTCTAAGATTAGCAAAGAGGGATTGAGGCTGGAGCATAGTTAGTAAGGAAGACATCAGTAGGAAATGCCATTTATAATATTTGGCTTTTACTCTAGAAGTGTTGGGAAATGCTTGAAGAGATTAAGCAGGGGCAATGTGACTCCATATGCATTTGCATTGACTGGATAAATGGATTAAAACAATTAATTTGAATTGCATAATAAAGGACTAGTTAAGGATAATAAACTAATTAACAGCAAGCCAGTACTAGAACCTAAGTCTGCTTCCTATTGTTATCTTTACACCAGTTTGACTAGTATTTGCCTTTATCCTCTTTTAATACACACCACATCTTCAAATCTCCAGGGACAAAACAAATTAATTTATATTTTATTATTATGTAAATGTCACACACTTTCAAAGCATGAGAATTTACAGACACAGAGATTTTATCTTTTGAAAAATCCCAACATCTTCTTCAAATGAATAATCTCCCTAAATATTGCTATTTGCCCTTGAAAAATAGATTTACTTTTATGTAAGAAAGATTTCAGAAATATGTACAGAATGCTAAGAAGAAAGTGTAATAGAATTCAAAATAAGGAAAATTCTCTTCCCTAAGGCTGCCAGAAAACCTCAGTCCATGCCAGGTTAGAAAACTAGCCTTTGGAGAATAGGAATTATTGACCCCTATTTCGGAGAAGTAGCATTTAATTGGACTCTCCTTACTAACTCCATTTCCTGGAATGAACAGAGGCCCTTGTCCTCAGCTCTAAACCATTGAACATTATCAGAATGAAATGTTATTACTTAGGCACCTCTTGCAAGCATTTTGTTCATCTTTATTGGTACTGTAGTTCATATTTAAATCTTTTCATCTGTCACTTTCATTTCCTGGACAGGGCAAACTAATGTGTTTGCTCTTACTCTACAAGCAGCATAAAGCAAGTTTAGTAAGCAGTAAAACTATATTTGCCAAGGGAGATACTGGTTGAGGATGTTGAATCCTATTCACATGCAATATGCATGCCCAGACATATGGTTGAGAAGATAAAAGTAAATTCTATTGTACCTTAATCATTAAATCCTATGTTTGTCACTGAGCATGCAGAGGAAAATGAACTGAAAACCCTTGGGTCATTGTGAATGGAAAGGTTCTTGAAACTATAATTCTACCTTTTTGAACAATAGAATCATGGATTTTAGCATCTCTTTAAGTGGAATTATAAACCAGACTTTTCAGTCTGGTCTACTTTCTTTCCTGATTACCAATTGCTGAGGCTTGAATGTTTATGTTCCCCTGAATTCATATGTTGAAAACCTCATCCCTAATATGATGGTATCAGAAGATGGGATCTTTGGGAAATAATTACATCACGAGGGTGGATAATGTCATGATGGAATTAATTAATGCTCTTATGAAAGGGACTCCAGGGTGCTCCCTGGCCCTTTCTGCCATGTGAGTATTAAGAGGAAGAAGATGGCAGTATATGAACCAGGAAGTGGGCTCTTTCCCAACAATGAATCTGCCAGGACCTTGATTATGAACTTCCCAGGTTCCATAACTACAAGAATTAAAAGTCTGTTGTTTTGAACATCTTTTGTTCATTTATTCATTCTTTCATTCAAAAATATTTATAGTACATGATCATATAATCATTAAGATATTGAGCTGATAATATTGTATCTTCTTTATTTTGTTAATATGCAAATTGCTTGGGTGTTCAGACTAAAACCAAATGTATAAATTATCTTTTCACTTTTTTGAGCCTCTCCATTTGCACGTATACTTTCTGTTTTATTAACTACTCTACTAACTCTACAGTGCCTTTATTATTTTAAGAGAATCCTGGATTTGATTTGTAAATTTTTTAAGGAGATTTTTGCATATATCTTCCTTTAAGGATATTGATAGCTAATTACTTTTTTCCCTTTTATATTTCTCCAAAAAAGATTATAGTAGCTATCTAAAATGAGATGTGGCATATATACCCTTTTTATTTTCTCTGGAATTATTATGTAATATTAGAATTTTTTTCTCTTTTTATGTTTGGTAGAATTTTGGCTTGGAGTTTTTTTCATAGAATTTAAAGATTTTATTTATTTATTTATTTATTTATTTATTTATTTACTAAGATTTTATTTCTTTATTTGACAGAGAGAAACACAGCTAGAGAGGGAACACAAGCAGAGGGAGTGAGAGAGGGAGAAACAGGCTTCCCGCTGAGCAGGGACCCTGATGCAGGGTTTGATCCCAGACTCTGGGATCATGACCTGAGCCAAAGGCAGAAGCTTAATGAGAGTCACCTGGGTAGCCCAGAATGTTCTTAATTAAAGATTGAACAGTCTATTAGATCTACATATTTGAAAATTGAATGCTGCTATTTATGTCAAACTTGGTAAATTAAATTTGTTCGTTTCATTTAAAGATTTCAGATTTATAGTCATAAGCATTTTGGAAAATGTTTTTATTTTTCTTTTAATATCTCAAGCATCTTAGATGATATTTTTTTTTTTTTAAAGATTTTATTTATTTGACAGAGAGAAACACAGCCAGAGAGGGAACACAAGCAGGGGGAGTGAGAGAGGGAGAAGCAGGCCTCCCGCCGAGCAGGGAGCCCGATGTGGGACTCGATCCCAGGTCTCCAGGATCATGACCTGAGCCTAAGGCAGCCGCCCAACCAACTGAGCCACCCAGGCGCCCAGATGATATTTTCTATTTTATTCCTAACATTGGGTTTTTAAAGTTCTCTTTATTTTCTTTCACCAGTTTTGTGAGAGCTCTTTCAGTTTGGTTTTCTCATCTATAAAATGGGGGAAAACAGTAAACATTTCATAGGAATGGTATAATGATTAAATTTTACCTCACATGGAAATAGAACAGTTCTTGGAAATTAGCAGGTTCTCAATATGGGTAGACTAGTGACTATTATTCTATTATCATTAATTCTACATTTTTTTTAAAGATTTTATTTATTAATTTGACAGAGAAAGAGATCACAAGTAGGCAGAGAGGCAGGCAGAGGGAGAGGAGGAAGCAGGCTTCCTGCTGAGCAGAGAGCCAGACATGGGCCTCTATCCCAGGACCCTGGGATCATGACCTGAGCTGAAGGCAGAGGCTTAACCCACTGAGCCACCCAGGCGCCCTAATTCTACATTTTTTAAAATAATCTTACTAGGACCTGCTGCAACTTAGACAAAGAAGAACACATTTAAAAACGCAGGATGTTGGTGCTAGTTGCAAATCAGAAAGAAGATACAGACAATTCACAAAGGACCACCAGTGCCTTAGAAGGTTATTTGCTGGAAAGCTCTTTCGCTACAACCCCGTCATATTGAGCCCAAAGTCACTGAAGTGAGGCAGCAGTTTTGATGAGCCAAGGGATTAAAACAACCTCACTGTAAGCAGTTATTGGTGAATGGTATCTGCCTCTCTTTAGCCTGGGATCATCGAGGCCCACATCAGGCTCTCTACTCAGCAGGGAACCTGCTTCCTCCTCTCTCTGCCTGCCTTTCTGCCTACTTGTGACTCTCTCTGTGCCAAATAAATAAATAAAATTAAAAAGAAAGATTTTAAAAATAGTAATAAAACAAAATAAAATAAAGTATTTGTAGGTGGAAAAAATATCTCTGCCTTATAATGACTATTTTAGATCTTTGTATATAATGTATATTCCATGAACATCTTAAGTTGACTAAGGATTTTTAATATATCCCTTTAAAATGGAAAAGAAATTTAATGTTAATGGTGAATTCACATTTTGTTAGAATCAATACTTGGGAATGAGAAAGTGTTAGTTTAATAGTCATCAGTGCTATCATTTTGTCGTATTTTGGAGAAAGCAATTATTAAATATTAAAAAATGAAAAAAAAACCCTGCATTATACAACATGAACTTGACATTTTACCATGCTCCAAATTTCAGAAAATAAGTCTCATTGAGAAGCACAATTTCCTGCTGGTGTTCTATAAAGAATCAGAGTGAACAAGGATATTATAATGCACTGGTCGAGAATGAATCTCCTTATTAATGGGACAGGAAGCAATAATTTCATAGCCATGGGAATTTTTATTACATGGAGAGTTTGGTATGACATTTTTGTCATATATATTTCAGGGCATCTTGGCAGCAAACACATTGTTTTATATAGAAAATTCTTTAGAAGATGACTTCAACTTGAGGTGAAATGAAAAATGTCCTAGAGTCCATAATGTCTGCCATGTAATTAGTTCCCCTGCTGCTGGCATTGTAGGATGTGAAATTATGGCTCCTACACTGCTGAATCAGCTTTTCTAGTCCAATCTTCATATTATTACCACTAATTCTTTTCTCTTTCCTTGGCTGTTCACAGTCCCATGAGGCTTCTCAATCAACAGTTTCAATAAAAGACTGAGCAGCACCATATGGCTGTGCGGTGGTGAATGTAGAATGGGCTATTGGTAAGAATGTTCAGGGAGGGGAGCACTAATACATTCTGTGCCTTCAAAGGCTATAATTTCAAGTGATAATTAGAAGAAAGTACAAGAAAGAGCCTGCTTCCAGATTCTATTTGTAGAACATATTCTATTTGAAATCTCCCCTAAAATAAAAAATAAGTAATATCTAGGTTTTGGGGGAAAACACCATAAATCATCTTGACTTAGTTTGCATCTTAATATCAAAAGCTTGCAAGAAACTAAAATCAAGTTCTTTTTTTTAAGAGACAATTTATGTTTTTATTTTTTTTCATAACCCAACAACCCTATTCCTCCCTCCACCTCCCAGCAACCCTCAGTTTGTTTCCTGAGATCAAGTTCTTAATATAGATGTTTCAAAAGTCCAAACCAAGAAATCTTTTAGAAGTGTTTTGTAAAAGTTTTATAGCAACCTATCCCAGTGAAAAGTTTATAACTGTGAAATCAAATAGACATGGGTTTGAATTCTGTTATCTACTTAGTATATGAGCTTGAATAAAAAATTTGCTATTTAGACCTTTACTTTCTTACCTGTAAAACACATGTGTAGTAAACTATTTTCAGTGTTTTAAATTATTAAAATAATATAATATGTATACTACCCTGAATATTTAGTTGTTAAACATATTGCAAATATAATGTTTTTTTTTATTGTTGTTGGTTTTGTTTTGTTTTGGAGGTGTGTTTGTATGTGTGTGTTTTGTTTTGTTTTGTTTTGTTTTGGAGGGAGAGGTTTTAAAGATTAATTATCTTTGAAAGGCTCCAACTCCAAATCCCATCACACTAGGAGGGCTTCAATATAGAATTTGAGAAGGACCCAGTTACATCTATAGCACTCCTATAAAGAACTTTATAGGAAAAAAAAAAAAAAGAACTTTATAGAAAGAGTAGAGAATGTTTTCATGGAATCTGAAGAAAGTAAGTTCAGCAGACATGCTTCAACTAAACCTGAAAGCTAGGAGAAGGAAGATGCCTCTTGTCTCACAAGGACTCTTGTCTCTTTAGCAAATCTTCCCTATTCTACCTCTTCCATCACCCTCTTACACCATACCATTTTCTTTTCTTTTCCATGACAACTTGCATAGGACTCTTAAGAAACGATCCATGAAGACTTTTTCTTTGTTTATTTACCAGAGGAATGATACTGATTTCTCAAATTAATCTTCTATATTCAAACCACAAGTTTTAAGCATCTAAACATCCCACAGACTCAATGCCTTTAGATCAGGTGGCATCCTTAGTTAAATCACTGATGGTTGTGGATATGAAGTCAGATTTTCCACTTAACAAAATAATTAAGGTCTAAAAAAATTAATGATACATATGTTGATATAGATAATGTGAATATTAATTTCCCTTCTAGTTGTAGAGGTGAGGATAAATTCTAACAGCAGAAGGTTATAGATTTCAATGTTCTAGCAGAGACCAGGGCCAGGGCCATACAGAGCATGTACAGACTACCACAACTGAATCAAAACTCTTCCAAAGTATTCAATTCCTATCTAGTAAATGCTTACATCACTTAGATGCAATCTTGTCAAACTAACTCCATTTCACAGCTGAAGTAACAGACCAGAAATTATAAAGTGACTTAAAGTTTAACAACAAAGTGGTGAATAAAATGAGATTAGAACCAAGATTGCATGGATCAGGGGTAGTAATTATCATTCTAGTACTTCACATGCGAAGCTTCATGTGTTTTCACAAAAGCACATATACGTGTGTGTATTCAGTTGAACGTTTGCAATATACACATACATACTCGTGAATCACATGGATCTGAAATTTGGATGTTAAAAGCAAAACAAAATAAAACAAAATAAAAACCAAAACAACTTTTGAAACTAAAAAAAATTAGCAATGTTTTCTATATAGGGAAAACTTTGGAAACATTTATGAATTGATTAATTAAACCACACTTTAAAGCTTTTATGGAAAAAAGAAAATAAATATAGGCAAGAAATCAGTAAAATGTAACTGGGGAAAAAGGTTTCTAAATAGTTGTAGAAGAAATGGTTAATTTTTATACAAGAATTCTGATAATAACAAAAAATAAAATAAACCTCATTTAAAAAAATATTTTATTTATTTGATAGAAAGAAACACAGCTAGAGAGGGAACACAAGCATGGGGAGTGAGAGAGAGAGAAGGGAGCCTGATAAGGGGCTTGATCCCAGGACCCTGGGATCATGACCTGAGCTACGGCAGATGCTTAACGACTGAGTCACTCAGGTACCCCAAAGCAAACCTCATTTTAAGATTTAATTAATTAATTAATTTGACAGAGAGATCACAAGTAGGCAGAGAGGCAGGCAGAGAGAGGAGGGAGCAAGCAGGATTCTCGCTGAGCAGAGAGCCTGATTAGAGTCTTGATCCCAGGACCCTAAGGTCATGACCTGAGCGGAAGGAAGAGGCTTTAACCCATTGAGCCACCCAGGCTCCCAAAAAACCTCATTTTAAAAAAATGGGCAAGGGGTCCCTGGGTGGCTCCATTGGTTAAGTGCTGACTCTTGCTTTTGGCTTAGGTTGTGATCTCAGGGTTGTGGGCTTAAGCCCCACTGTGGGTTCAGTGCTAGGCAAGGGAGCCAATTCTTAAGATTCTCTCCCTCTGCCCTTCCACCCATCTCTTCTCTGTCTCTCTCTAAAATAAATTAATAAATCTTTAAAAAATAAAATAAAAATTGGACAAAGAGTATTACTATTCAGTCATCATTAGAATGTCAAAGGGCCAGTAACCATATGAGAAAGTCTTCTCAGTAATAATTTTTGAAATGCAAAAAAAAAAAAGTGATATTACTTATCAGACTGGCAAAAAATATTTTCAAAATATTCAGTATTGAAAGCATCACAACTGGGGCACCTGGGTGGCTCAGAGGGTTAAGCCTCTGCCTTTGGCACAGGCCATGATCTCAGGGTCCTGGGATCTAGTCCTGCATTAGGCTCTCTGCTCAGCAGGGAGCCTGTTTCCCCCTCTTTCTCTGCCTGCCTCTATGCCTATTTGTGATCTTTCTCTCTGTCAAATAAATAAATAAAATCTTTAAAAAATAAAAAAAGCATCACAACTTCATCATTTCTTTCCAATACCTGATTTCATTAAGAGGTGTTTGTTTTTTTGTCTGTAAATAATCTTTATGTAAATAAAGCTTTTTTTCTGTGTACTTTTCTTTTGCAAAACACTGTTAATTAGATGTATCCATGTTAGTGCATGTGCTATATACTCTTTTGAAATTTTTAATCCATTTATATTTTTCATCTATTTTAATAATGATAGTTATTTTGATTACTTCAAATTCTTTGTCCTAAGCATAATTGCTATAAACTTTTTTGTACTTTTTTTTGTGCCGAAGTTCATGGATTTCTGTTGGGCATATTCATGTGAGTGAATTAATGAGTCATAGATTGTGCATATATTGAGTTTTAATGTTTTCTAAATTAGTTATAACAATTCTCACTCTCAAGAACTGTGTATGAAGTATCTTGATGTGCCATCATGTACTTTCCAACACTTGATATTTAAAAAATAATTAGCAATTCTTTTATGTATGTAAGGGTACTAAATTTTCATTTTAATTAACATTTTACTGATTACTACAGAGACTGAACATGATTTCATAATTTATTGATCATTTGTTAGATTCTTTTGTAAAAATGCTTGTTCAAGTCTATTAGTGATCTTCCTATTGAATTGCCTTTTCATTTGTTCTATGTATTTGCATCCTTATCTACCTGCTTATCTACCAATCTATATATCTTTACATATCTATATGTGTATGTATCTATATATATGTATAATTTTTATTTGTGTTCAATACACTTGCATCTTATTTTTCTTATATGTGTATCTGCATTGTATTTTTTTATTTTTAAAACCTTTATTTTATATTCACTTTTTAGAATATTTTCACTGTTGTTTGTTATATAAAAAGAAATACAGTTAACTGAGATTTCAAGAATTTTCTCATAGCTTCTTTTTTTTTTTTTTATTGTTACTAAAATTTTTTTTCCAGTGTTTCAAGATTCATTCCCCATTCCCCACACCCAGTGCTCCACGATTTAGGTGTCCCCAGTACCCACCACCAGGCTCTCCCATCCCTCCACCCCCCTCCCTCCAAGTCCCTCAGTTTGTTTCTGTGTTCAAA